>ML353245.1:0-76356 GCA_005239505.1 Nicotiana paniculata
GCACATTGGATTGGTTGGTAACTTGTGAGCCACAATGGATGTACTTAGACCAATCATGTCATCGTACGACCATGCAAATATGTCTTCACATTCTTTCAAGAATTGTGTGTATTTCACTTTCTCTGATGGCGATAGATGAATGCTGATGCGAGTTTCCTTGACAGTTTTTGAATCTCCCAGGTTGACTATCTCGGTTTCGTCCAGATTGAACTTAGGTCTATTTTCAAAATCCTCAACTTCTCTGATAATTTCATCGAGTATGGTATCTTCTTCCTCTGAATCACTGTCCTTTTGTTGTGTTGTCTCATTGCATGTCACAGTCATTGGTTCATCAAGACTGGAAATAGTAATGTTGTAAGATAAAAAAATGAGAGAAATGATAATAAATGAATAAAGATTCGTTGAAACATAAAAGTGATTTTTGAATGTTTTGGAACATTGGAGATTTTATTGGAAAATGCAAAAAATGGAAATGCGGAAAAGGCAATCATTAGCAAAATGAAATAAACAATGCTTGTTTAGCCTTGCTACCCCGGGACTCGTCGGGCCCTGGATGGTCTGATAGTCCAATTCCTGAGGAATGATCCCTTACTCACAACTTGGATGGTAGGGCCTTCCTTCTCCTTCTCCTCAACAATAACACAACAGTCCATGTCACCATCTTCCAAGAATAGATCCTTCAAAGCTGCTAGAGTTTCTTCTTCTTCTGACCCCTATATGATATCAGCTTGCTGGAAAGTCTGCTCCAAGTGTGGTATAGGATGTTCCAATGGATAGTAGGGACCGCGCCACGGTGGTGAACAGTCTTCATACTCCTGCCAAGTGTATTTGTATCCCAGCCCAGAAGTGGTGCCATGGTGCTTCAACTGTATTGGTTTGGGAATCCCCTGAAGATTTTTCCCGAGTCCTCTACCAAGCTCGTATCCACTCCAGTTCAGTATGCTGTTGATCTTACTGTCCCACCATTTGTATTTATCCACTTTATTGACCCGTTCAATGTGGTGGTAGGTTTCTCCACCCAGCCTTCTTCTACCCTCAATCCCCAGAATGGTCTAGCGACTATAGATAGGGTTGCTTCCATCTCCGTGGATGATTACTTCATGGTGGTTCCATTTAAATTTCAATACCTAATGCAATGTTGATGCCAAAGCCCCAGCGGCATGTATCCATGGGCGTCCCAACAACATATTATAGGATGTCGATATGTCTATTACCTGAAATTCAATTTTGAATCATGTAGGTCTCATCTGCAGACAAAGACTGATTTCACCGATGGTAGACCTCTGAGAACCGTTGAAAGACTTTACATTCATAGATCCTTATTTGATCTCGTGCAGTCCCTTGCCCAATTTCTTGAGTGTTATCAACGGAGAGATGTTGAGGCTAGATCCACCATTGATCAGAATCCTGGTGATGAAGTAGTCCTCACATTGAACAGTGATGTGTAGTGCTTTATTGTGACTTAGCCCTTCAGGCGGCAGCTCGTCCTCGTGGAAAGTGATCTTGTGACTCTCCAGCACTTGACCTACCATATTGGCCATTTCTCCACTAGTTATGTTATTTGGCACATATGCTTCGTTCAACACTTTCATCAAAGCATTCTTGTTTGCCTCTGAATTCTGCATCAATGACAGAATGGATATCCGGGCTGGAGTTTTGTTCAGCTGATCGATGATTAAGTATTCCCTGGCCTGCACCTTCCTCCAAAGATCATCTGGGCCTATCTCAATGACGGGTGGCCTGTTGGAAGCATTATTTCTAGACTCTACCAAGTGTTCAGGTGTGTAGACCCTGCCAATCCTTGTCATCCCCTGTGCAACACCAGCTTCTTCCATCTTGAATTTGCTTTTCCTTCTTGCTTCAGTCGTGTAATCCCAAGGTACGGACTTGTTGTTGAAAGGTGGCGTGGTTGACATTGTCATTGTGATTGGTGCAACTACTTTCACCTCAAATGGAATGGGTACCTTAGCAGGCGACATAACTTCAGCCTCGAACGGCAAATGTATGTTTGCAGGTGGTGCCGTTTCAAACTTGAATTGGAGTGACGCAGTTACCTCGACATCTCCGAATGGATGAATCTAGACTATGATGGGATTAAGAGTGACTGCTAGCTTCTTTGGGTAATCACCTTCTATAATTAACCCGATCGACCCCTCTAGGTCCCAATCTTCTTCTATCTCTATCATGTTGACACCCCTATAGTCCGGAAGCGGATTGTTCCGAACATTGGGAGCAGATTATTTTGCCTGGATGACCTTGTTATCGATCATAGACTGGATCTTATCCTTCAATGAGCGACATTCATCAATTGTATGCCCCTTCATGCCGGAATGGTATGCACATGTCTTATTTAGGTTGATCCATTGGGATGGATTTTTAGGGGTTACAACAGGGATAAGAGTGACATAACCAGCAACTTTTAATCTTTCATACATTTGGTCGATAGGTTCATAAATGGCAGTGTACTATTTAGGAGGTCTGTGATCAAAGTTGGGTCGAGGTCTCAGGAAATTTTGGCGAGCAAGGGGCAATTGAAAGTGAGATGCCTGAGAGTTGTAGATATGATAAATATGAGCTGGTTGGGAATATCTTGGGGAAGTAGGTTGATATGTAGGTGGTGGAGAAGGCTGGTATGTTGATAGAGGTGCTGACTGATAGGTGGGCGAGGGTGCTTGATAGGTGAGTGGGGAAGTTCTGTATACCAACGGGACTTTGGATCCCTGTACAACCATTACCGTTCTTGCATCTTTCTTCTTGGATATTCCACTAGACTGCAACGCTTTGTTGGTGGCTTGTACGGCCTCAAAGTTAGTAACCGTTCCACTCTTGATACCTTCTTCAATTCTCTCACCCAGCTTGATGATGTCAGAGAATTTGTGGTTTTCAATCACCATTAACCTCTCATAATACTGCGGGTCTTGTGCCCGGACGAAGAATTTTTTCATTTTTTCTTTCTCTAAGGCAGGCCTGACCTTGGATGCTTCAGATCTCCAACGAGCGGCATATTCACGGAAAGTTTCAGTAGGCTTCTTTTTAAGGTTCTAGATGTAGAACACGTCTGGTGCATTCTATATTGAACCTGAACCGGTCCATGAAGTCTGATGCCATACTTATCCAGTCGGACCACTTCTTAGGGTTTTGGATGATGTACCAAGATAAAGAATCTCCTGTGAGGCTCCTCATGAACAATTTCATGTGAATCTTCTCGTCTCTTCCTACTCCAACCAACTTATCACAATAGGTCCTTAGATGGACCTTGGGATCACCTGTACCATCGAACATTTCGAACTTAGGAGGTTTGTAACCCTCCGGTAGTTCAACATCGGGCTGAATGCAGAGATCTTCATAGTTCAACCCTTCGATTCCTTTGTTTCCTTCAACGCCCTGAACTCGACTAGTCAGCTTCTTGACTTCCTTGGCCAAATTCTTAATGATCATATCCTTCTCACTGGATTCAGGTGTGTAAGCAATGTGTTGGGTGGAGTGAGGTAGAGTCTCTACATATATGGGGTTGTTCTGATGACCTGGTGTTTGAGCATAAACGTGGTCACTTGTGGAGTCTTGTGGTTCAGGGATAATTAGTGGGGTATTTATTGGAGCGTGGAAAGTGTTGTGCTGGTTCTGTGATAGGATACTTTGTTTTTTCGGTGGAGTTGTATGATGATGAGTTGTGGGAGGGTTCTGTTTGTTTGGGATGTTCTAAGGAGGTATGGGATTTTGAATGACATCTAGGACACTGAGTGAGAAGGGCAAATTTGCCAAGTTCCGGACATGCCTAAGCTCCCCTTGGAGTTTCAACAACCTTTGCTCGAGTTGTGACATAACATCATTCTGAACCTGAGTACCTTGATTGTCAAAAGCTTCTATTCGTTCCACTGGCGTTGTGTTTTCCTGTTTGATGTTGCCCAAATCTTCCATTTTGCCTTTGCCTTTGCCTTTAAGTGGACTAGGACGAGGAGGAGGTGGAGGGCCCTTGGATCTTGTGTGATATGATGATGATGCCAGAATGCACGAACCAACCTTTGGGGAGGGGAATAATCAAAAGAGAAACAAAACAAAAATAAAAGTAGTCAAGTCAGTGAAGATCCTAAGAAAATATTGCAGTATTTAAACACATAGTGCGAGAATAAAAACGTGTCCTAATTTGGGAGCCTCGTTGTGCCCGAGGTAGGCCTAGCGACAAGTTGATTTTTGAGAACTTAGATGCAAAATGCCTTATTTCATTAATGTAAAATAGACGAGTCCAAAACGACACTAAAATAATGAGCAGGAAATAAAGTCACTAATGGCACTTGGCCTTTTTACGTGTGTAAAAGCAATGAAAAGGAAACCTAGATTACTTAGCCCCCGAAGGACCTTTCCCAGGCTTGGTCTTCTTGGTTCTATCAATTAGGTTCCCCAGGTCGTGCATTCCCAACAGCAGGTATACCCTTGCTATATGCCCTCCTTTGTTTCCTTTAGCATTCTGGCAGTCGGCGACCTTTTTTCTTGTCTTTGCTTCTAGCTCCATCAAACCGTGCTCCAAATATTCCAACCTTTCACTAGATTTGATGGACCTTTCCTTCAACTCATCGATCAGTTCCATATTAGTCGTGTGTTTCTCCAGATGCTCGGCCTCGGACTCACGAATCCTTTTGCGCAGATTATTGTATTTCACCTGAGCCTCAGTCGCTTCGTCTATGACCCTATTTCTGTTGATGCCCGGCTCAACTATCCCTGCTATGCTATCTTCCAACCATGATAGGTAGAAGCGTACGTGCCCTGCGTGGTATCTATCGGGATCGATGGTGTCCTTTTCTACGATAACCTTGAGATGCCACAGATGCCGAGCTTTACATTTGTAGGGGATATCGTCGTCCTGAAAATCTAGCCTGTAATGACTCATTTTAGAGACTCGTGGTATAACTTGATTTCTACCCGCCTGTCTCATGACCCTGATGGGAACATAGGGATATATGCCCCTTAAGACAATCAACACCAGGTGCAGAGCGTCCCTCGATCGGATGATGAATTCGCTGGTAGGGAACCATTCGAACATCCATTAAACCTGGTCCTCGGTCAAATTATCAAAGAACTGCGCCCATTCTGTAGCATTTTCCGGTTGAGCAAACCTATCAGGGATGTAGGTCATCCTCTTAGGGTGGTGGAAGACTATATGATCATTCCACGCCCTTCGTGGAAATTCCTGATGATATTAGACTCTCTGGAGATGCTCCAATAACCAAACCTGTAGTAGAAGATTGCAACTCTCAAAGTGTTTGGCCCCCTTCTGGCAGTGGTCCAAGGATCGGTATATGTCTGATATGATCATATGGACAATGGTATATCTTTTCCCTTTAATCCCTTCCATTAAGATTTTGGCTACCATAGCCAGTCTAGTGTGAATCCGGTCTCCTTTGCTTGGAAACACCATCAAACCCAGGAAGCAAACGACGGACACAAAAACCCTGCGGTGAATGTGACCCAAGGAAGTAATAGAGAACTCGTCGTGGAAGATACGATAGGATTTGCTATGGCCGTATCATTCATAGAGATAATCAAAAGGTATGTAGGAGTCTGTCAGGCACTCTAAACCATTGTTCTTCTTTAAACCCATCATTTCCAGGAACCCCCTAGCGGCACGGTTCTCCGGTACCAACAAACCTGGACTGTCCCAAGGTAATCCCGCAAATCACCCTATCTCCTCCAAGAGGGGGGTCATTTCTATGTTGCCAAAACGGAACACAGACCTTTCTCTATCCCAGAACATAGTGGCTGCTTCGATCAACATGTTGTTTGGTTGAATATCCAGTAAAGAGGGCAAGTTCCCGAGGACCCTCTTCATATGGTCTTTGTCACTGGGTGAGAGGTCTTACCACCAATCCAGCAATAATGGTGGTATTCTTTGGACCATGCCGAACCTGGGGAATTCATGCCTCATTTTCTGCAAAATAGATAAGTTAGACCCTTAACCCCGCCAGACTCGACTATTTATACACTTATGATTAGCATGTAAGCATTTAGCTCTCCAAATAAATGCACAGAACGTGACTGCGTCCGCTGGGATTATGAAAAACCCGGTGGACTTTTGGATAAGGTTGTCTTAAAGGGTTATTGTGCGGACGACACGCTAACCCGGATAGGTTTGACCATGATGCATGCAAAATATAATAGAGTAAGGTTTCTATGGGGTTTTATACTGGTACCCTCAAGCGTACAACTTGAGGGGGAAAGTCATGGAATCGTCGACTGCACCGCTGATCGACTAGTTTTACCGCAAATAAGCCTTTCCGAATTTAGGGGTGGTATCAAATGGAAAGGTGCAAACACTCATCAAGCGTTGCTATAGGATTTGAATAGGCACGAGTGGAATATGATGTTGAGCATGATTATGCAACAATAAATGAGAAATAAAAGCATTTTATCATGTATTTGTACGTTATGAAAGCGGTAAATACAACAGTTATAATTGAAAAAGTAGTTATGAAGAAAAACAAAAAAAAACATGTCAGTTTTGATTATGAAAGGAATAAATACTTGAAAGAGATAATCAATTAATGGCACATAAAGGTGGGAAAGGGAAAGGTCGCAAGTATAACAAAGTAAAGACAAGTTCACAAAGCAGTTTAAAATGTAAAAGCCTAGATAAATCCTCAGCAGAGTCGCCATGCTGTCGTGCCCTCCCTTTTTCCTCCCCTTTCAGGTTGGTCAGGGTATTCGACATTATTGGGACAACTCGCTTCCTTTTGGGAAAGGGATAAGGAATTGAAGAGTCGCCACCTAAGGTGCATTAGGGCACCTACTAAAGGGTCATTTATAAACACAGATTAGATAACCAGATATAGGGTAAGGGCTTGAAATTACTTCAAGGGGAAGGTGTTAGTCACCCCTTAAAGTCCACAACTTTGGTTCCCGGCCAAACAAGCTTTGTGAATTTTAAAACAGTTAGCACATAAGAAAACAAAACATATAGGTAAACAAATAAAGATTTTGGGAAGATTCGCAGTCTAAGCACACATATGTGCTAAAGTTTTAAAAGATTTAAAGCCTAAAAATACATATACATGGTTTGAAAGAGTTATGATCTAAACACGCATATGTAAGGGATAGGGGGGTCCTAGGTCGTTTATCCTATAGGATCACATCGGTACAATGCCCGGTAATCACTCCTCAGAAGAGGGGCTACACGTTGCATTAGTGCACCGGTCATCATATCCATATCTACCCTTCCCCACCCCTTAACGGTTATTAAAGCAAGTGTTGTTTAACGATCTCTATGCGTGATGTTACCCGTCCCTTCTTAATGGCCCTGGAGGGATTTAAGACCTCTACCTATTGGCAGTTATAGAAAGACCCCTAAGGTTGAAAGGAGAAAATACTAGCCGACAGGCGAGAATAGATAGGATTTGAATAGATAAAGCAGGAAAAAGCAGTTAAGAGGCTCAGATTTACCTCCATAGATAATGCACATAAGCAGCCAGTCTCAAACACAAACAAGGGCAGTATTATTAAGCAGGATCCTAAAACATGATGTGTAAGTGAAAATCAGAACACAGAAGATATGCAGCTTCAATTTTATAAACACAGAAGCAGGACCTAACCAGTTTGCCTATTGAGTTTAAAACCTGTTAACCATTAGGAAGTAAACACAATGCAACAGTCTTCCAGTTTTTAAAGAGATTAATTACCTAAGGCTTTCCTAGGCGTGGGATTGTGCATAATAATTACTAGAATTGTTAAAAAAACAGTTTAGAAGTTGTTTTACCTAAAAGCATGATGTTCTGGGTGTTGCAAAATACAGGGATTATCACCAGTTTATTTAAAATAAGATGATCAAATATGAGACGGTCTTATGTCCTTTTTCATGCATCAGTAGTTTAACTAAGTGTGACTGGGCGAGATCCTAAAGCATGGTATCTACTATACACATAGAGATGCAAAATGGTTGCAGAATTCCTAAAGCATGATTTCTAAATGCACAGGAAGTTACAACATAATTTTAGGATGTGCAGAAGCAACATTTTTTATGTTGATGCTATTATTTAGCTTTGAAGCAGGATTTCTACGTGATAAATAGGGTCAAATGAGATGATGAAGCAGTAAACCTAAAACATGATATCTAATGCACATATAGGAAATGTAAACCTAAGGCATGGTTTCTACCCCTTCATATTGATAACATATATAGCTACCCTCCCCTTTTCACTAGCCATCCCTAATATCTGTTTAAAAATAATTATTACAGACCAGTTGAGTAAATTACATAAATAGATAAAGGAAAAGAAGAAGTTAAACTATAGGGAGCCTGAAAAATAGGCCCAGATTCCCAAAACCTCAAGTACTCAAATGTTTCATAGCCTTTCTCATATCCGTGTGTGTCAGAGTTCCCTAAGGACCTCAAGGGATCTCGGGAAGTACTCACACCCAGATTTCACAACCATAATTGAATAAGTGCAGTGTGGAAGGGCCAGCCCAGTGCACCAGAGTTCAGAGGGATCTCATAGGAATCCCAAGGCAGTAATACACTGGAGGGGCAGAACCTAAGGACCTAAGAGTAGAGTGAGAGTGCTTGACATAGTTTTGAAAAGGTATTAATAGGAAAGCAGCATTTGGAAAAAGACTTAGTTGAAACAGTTTTATAAAATAGGAGAGTTGTTTAGTAAAAAATAGTTTGTTGACAAGAGTAGGACAATTAACAAACAGTAAGCTAATCACAACACAAACAGATTCAGCATATTCAAATCACAGTCCTTCATACAAGGGTTATGGGAATTAGGGACACATAAAACACATCAGTGTGTATAGTGAAGCACATAACAATAGGGTGCACAAAAGCTTTTTCAACAGTTTTATGGGATTAAGAAGTTAATCATAAAACTAGTAGACATAGGGTGTTGACCCATGTCACTGCATAGTTTTGAAGATTGGCAAATAGCTGACCAGTTAAACCAGCTCCATCAAAGCACACATATTTGTGAATCGTATATGCATAGGATATATTTGAATGTGAAATATCAATGAACCAAGAGATTTTCTCCTAATGCGAAAAGGTTGCAAACTGATGAGAAGATTGAAGTCGAATTCAGCAAGGAAAGTAACAAAAGAAAGGAAGTTGAGTTTGATACGAATTTGTTCACCCAGGTAGAGTTGGACTAGAATTGGACGACAAGCTCAACTGAATCTATAAATACTTGACGCATTTCTGCTGGAATTTGAGACGTACAAAAGCTGAAGTGAATCAAAGTCTAAAAGCAAAGTTCCTAGAGTTATTTTGCTAGCAGAATCATTGTGCGATTAAAAGGCTACAGTTCAACTAGAAGAACCAGTTCCATCTGATTTATTATTGAGTCTAGTTGATTGTAGTAGGAGTTTTAATATTGTATCTTTTCAGCTTTCATAGAACCAATTGTAATAGGTACGCATTGTTCAAGTTAGAGTTAACTTGAAGCTTGTAGAAATTAGCTGGGGGCTAGTTCCTACAAAGGGAGTAGAGTTAGTCCTAGGATTACAAAAGAGTTTATTTTGTAAGTCCGTTTGGCTTAGAGTTTTTAGTGAAGTGTTTGAGCAAATCCTACTGAGGAGTAGGTCGTGGTTTTTTCACCTTTTGAGCCAGGAGTTTTCCACGTAAAAATCTCCGTGTCTTTACTTTACTGCTTTTAATATTTCGCAACAGTAGAAGTAAGTACATCAAGAAAAACCAGGTTCTTCTATTGAGACAACACTCGAAAATTGGGTACCACAAAAAGTAACCTATCTTCTTGTGTGGTATTGACGTCTAAAACAACAATTGGTATCAGAGCAGGTTATCCTTGAAAGGTTAACACCTTGGAGAAGATCAATATGAGTGCACCACCTGGAAATTGAGAAGGTCAATCAACTGCAAGGCCATCACTCTTTAATGGTCAGTATTACTCTTGGTGGAAAAACGAGATGAAGGATCACCTGATTGGAGAAGACTATGAACTCTGGGACATAGTCACTGATGGTCCTCTAGCTACAATGATGAAGACTGATAAAGGTATAGATATACCAAAGACTAGAGCTGATTGCACTGCTGAGGATTTGAAGAAATGGGAGAAGAATGCAAAGGTCAAAAAGTGGCTAGTGTGTGGACTAGGTCCAGGCGAGTACAACAAAATGCAAAGCTACACCATTGCCAAAGAGATTTGGGATACCTTGCAAGTAGCCCATGAAGGAACACCTCAGGTAGAAAGGTCAAGAGGTACTCTACTATACTCTCAGTATGAAAACTTCACTATGAAAGAAGGAGAGACTATCCAAGAGATGTACACAAGGTTCACAACCTTGACTAATGAACTGAAGTCTCTTGGAAGAGTCATTCTTGAAGAGGACAGGGTTGAGAAGATCCTAACAAGGGTCTTGCCTATTTCCTGGGAAAGCAAAATCACTGCTATCCAGGAATCCAAAAATATGGCAACCCTGAGATTGGATGAGCTGATTGGAAACCTCACTGCCTATGAACTGAGAAGGCAGACAATGAAGATGGATGGTCCAAAGAAGGAGAGGAGTCTAGCACTAATAATCACTGAAGGAGCAGATTTGGAAGATGATGAGATGTCCACGATCACCAAAGAATTCAGAAACTTTCTCATGAGGAAGAAGGGCATCTCTAGAGGAGGAAACTACAACAAAGCAAAAGCTCCAGAAAGGCCAACCAACGAGGGATGCTATAAATGTGGTAAGACTGACCATCTCATCAAAAACTGTCCTCAATGGGAAGTATAATGGAAAAAGAGAGATATGAGAGAAGGAACAGGTCCAACCCAAGAAAACCACAACAAAGGCTATGGTTGCTGCTTGGGGAGAAAGTTCAGATGAGGAATTAGAAGATGGGGAGACTGAAGATCAGGCTCTCATGAAAATTGGAGAATCTGACAAGGAATCACATAAAGAACCAGAGGTAAGTATCTCCCATCTTAAAAACAAAGTAAAATTCCTATCTAAGGAAAAACTCTCTGAGTTGCTACTTGATTTCATAGACGATTCTGAGGAAACAATCAAAGAGAAGGATAAACTATCTAAAGAATGTGCAATGCTAAAAGCAAAGTACATGAACCTGGAAATCAGAGTCAGTGAATCTGAAAAGAAAACACTGACTTATTGAACCAGGTTCATCCACTTGAAACTGAGATTCTAGAGCTAAAATCTGAAAACTTAAAGCTAAAGCTAGGATCCAGTAAAAAGGTTGTTGATTATTCTCATATCATGTTAGAAGAAAACATGGGAAAACTAAAAGATAAGATGTATGCCAAGGATGAACATATAAGAACTCTTAATGAAGAACTTGGCAAAGTCAAACATGAATTAGATCGAACTTGTAAACGGAATAAATCCTCTGATGCCCCGATATGTCTTCAAGAGAATCATAGTAGCAACAGGAGAGGGATTGGCTTTGGAAGTCAATTTCCCAAGTGGGATCCCAAAAGCAAGTATCTCACTCTTCCCGAGAATAAAATTTGCACCCATTGTGGTAAGACAAGGCACTAAAAATATGAGTGTACTACAAAAGAGCAGGCCAGTCGAAGGAATGAGAGGTTTGTAAAAGGGGAAAACTGGCTACCAAATTGGGCCAAGAAAAATTTGATTCATCCATTCTCTCATAGAAAAGGATCCAAACTAGTTTGAGTTCTTAAGACTAACCCCTGATTCTTTTGTAGGTTCAAGTGAGAGGAGGCAGTCAAATTTGGTATTTGGATAGTGGCTGCTCAAAGCATATGACTGGGAACATGGAACAGTTCCTTTAACTTGAAAGTCTCAAAGGAAGAAATGTCTCCTTTGGAAACAGAAAGAATGGTGAAATCATTGGGGTTGGTAAGGTAGCTAAGGATGACACATGATCCATTGAAAATGTGTATCTAATAGATGGCTTGAAATATAGCCTGATCAGTGTATCACAACTGTGTGACATAGGTAACCTGGTTGCTCTTACTTCCACAAAATGCTTTGTGATTAACCTGCTTACTGACAAGATTGTATTGCAGGGAAAAAGAATGAATAACATCTATGTCATAGACTTGTCCACACTTTCTGAAAATGAACTCACTTGCCTAAGTATGTTGGACAGTGATCCCCTCCTGTGGCACAAACGACATGGTCAGGCGAGTCTAACTCAGCTTAACAAACTAGTCTCTAAGGACTTAGTGGTAGGACTTTCTAACATTGAGTTTAAGGAGGAAAAAGTTTGTGAGGCATGTGCCAGGGGGAAGCAGGTAAGGTCCTCTTTTAAAAGTAAGAAAATAGTCAGTAGCACTAGGACATTGGAACTGGTTCATATAGATCTATGTGGTCCTATGAAAACTTTGAGTAGAGGTGGTAAGAGATATGTGATGGTGCTAGTTGATGATTATTCAAAGTTCAATTGGACCTTATTCCTGGTATCTAAGGATGAAGCATTTGATATGTTCATCTCATTTGTCGATAAAACTCAAAATCAATTAGCACATCAACTAGCATCAATAAGATCTGACCATGGTACTGAATTTGAGAATGCTAAGTTTGATGAGTTCTGTGATGAACATGGTGTTAATTATAACTTTTCTGCTCCAAGAACCCCATAGAAAAATGGGGGGTTGTTGAAAGGAAAAACTGAACTCTTGAAGACATGGCAAGAACCATGCTTCTATCTAGCAAACTAACTCACAGCTTCTGAGCTGAAGCAATAAACACTGCTTGTTACATAACCAATAGATGCATGACGACCTCTGGTAGAGAAAACTACCTATGAATTACTTAAAGGGAGAAAGCCCAACATATACCACTTTATGGATTTTGGATGCAAGTGTTTTGTGCATAATAATGGCAAAGATTCCCTAGGAAAATTTGACCCCAGAAGTGATGAGGGAGTATTCTTGGGATATTCATCACATAGAAAAGCTTATAAAGTGTATAATAAAAGAACTCTGTGTGTATAAGAAAGTATCTATGTTGTCTTTGATGAAACTAACATTCTTGCTGAGAGACATGAACCTAAGATGAGGAGCTTGGACTGGTGAGAAGCAGTGATTACATTGAAGCAAGCATGGAAGGTGGAACAGGTGATGGACCAGGTTCAACTACCCCAAGCATCATGACAGGGGGAATTCAACATATGCAACCTGGCCCTGATCCTGCTCCACAGCAACAAGACACCATGGAATCGTCTAGGAATGAACAGCTGGTACTTAAACCACACAGATATCAGAGTTCTCACCCTCTTGAGAACATCATAACAGATTTGGCATCCGGAATCAAAACAAGATCATCCTTGAAAAATCTGTGTGAGTTTGATGCCTTTCTATCCATGATTGAACCAAAGAACATTGGGGAAGCCATACAAGATGCTGACTGGGTAAATGCCATGCAAGAAGAGCTGAATCAGTTTGAAAGAAGTCAAGTATGGCAATTGGTACCCAGGCCACTAGACAGATCAGTGATTGGCACCAAGTGGGTCTTCAGGAACAAGCTCAATGAGGATGGATTTGTTACAAGGAATAGGGCAAGATTAGTTGTTCAAGGGTATAGTCAAGAATAAGTAATTGACTATGATGAGACCTTTGCCCCTGTGGCAATACTGGAGGCAATCAGACTTCTTATAGCATTTGCTGCACACATGGAATTCACTCTTCATCAGATGGATGTTAAGAGTGCCTTTCTCAATGGCTATCTGAAGGAAGATGTATTTGTCAAGCAGCCTCCAGGTTTTGAAAGCAAGGAGTCACCTGACCACGTATACAAACTCGACAAGGCTCTATATGGTCTCAAACAAGCACCAAGAGCATGGTACGAGCGATTATCAAAATTCCTACTAAAACATGGGTACAATTGAGGCAAAATTGATAGTACCTTGTTCTTAAAGGAAAAGGGTAAAGATCTCCTGGTTGTTCAAATATATGTGGATGATATTATATTTGGGGCGACTTCTGAAAAACTGAGCAAGGAATTTGCTATGCTAATGGGAAGTGAGTTTGAGATGAGTATGATGGGTGAGCTGAACTTTTTCTTAGGCTTGCAAATTAAGCAAAACCCAAATGGAACAATGATACACCAACAAACATATGTGAAAGAATTGCTCAAGAAGTTTAAAATAGAAGACTCAAAATAAATAGACACTCCCATAGCCACAGCTACAAAATTGGATATGGATGAACCTGGTTCATCTGTTGATCAGAAGCTATACATAGGGATGATTGGGTCTCTATTATATCTCACTGCCAGCAAACCTGATATTGTGTTCAGCGTGGGATTGTGTGCTAGGTTTCAGGCAAATCCAAAGGAGTCCCACCTCACTGCAGTAAAGAGAATTTTGAGATATTTGAAAGGCACCACTGATTTGTGCCTTTGGTATCCTAAAGGTAGTAATTTCGACCTTGTAGGATATGCTGATGCTGATTATGCAGGATTCCTGGTTGACAGGAAAAGTACTTCAGGTATGGCTCACTTTTTGGGTTCATGCCTTGTGTCTTGGGCTACCAAGAAACAAAATTCAGTAGCCTTGTCTACTGCTGAGGCTGAATATGTGGCTGCAGCCTCATGTTGTGCCCAGTTGTTATGGATCAAACAACAACTCATGGACTTTGGTATTGATGTGGGATGCATTCCTATTTTTTGTGATAACACTAGTGCTATTAGTATGACGAAGAACCCGGTTCATCACAAGAGGACTAAGCACATAGATGTTAGGCACCATTTCCTAAGGGATAACTATGAAAAGGGAATGATCTCAATCGAATTTTGTGCTAGTGATCATCAAATTGCTGATATATTCACTAAAGCACTTAGTAAGGAGAATTTTGAGAGAAACAAGATGGAATTAGGGATGATTAAGATCACTTGCTTGAAAAAAATATAAAAATGAAAAAAAATAAAAAAAATATTTTTTTGGCTAGAAAATTTTAATTAGGTACTTAATCAGATTAATAATTGCTCAGCATCATGTCTTTATTGCCATACTCTTGTGCCATGTATTAATATGATTCCCTGGATACTAATAATGTTTATCTATCTTTGTAAATTGAGGCAATTTAAAGATTNATCATATATTAATTTAATTACGGTCATACATGAGCAGGATTCTTTCCATAATTGGTTCAAACTCAAATACTTCGTAATAACCCAAATTGAACCAGTTTCAAGAAATCCAGTCTTCACTTAATTAGCCTAGTTTTAGGTGGAAATTAAATGTCTAATCAAATCAGTCCTTCGGCGATTAGACTCCTACTTGAGTACACATTCTCCATGTTGAAATCTCCCTAGCCACATCTTATAAAAGGTCATCATTACTCTTCTCTTCATAAAGCTACCTTCAAACCAAGTTCAACTCATACTACACAACCCAAAATTGATAACTCGCCTTTTCTTCCTAACAATACATAATAATGTCTTCACCACCACCAGCTTCTTCTTCTAATTCATCACCTAATCGTGATTACGATGGAGGACATTCTGAATCTGTCTCCAATTCTCCATCCGTTTACAGTTCTGAATCACCAGAAATTTCATCAACCCCTGAAAATACACCCATTCCTGAACCCACTCCAAACCCTACTCCTGCCCCCAAGAATCGTCGTGTCAAAATTCTTGCCCGAAAATCTGTTGCTTCTAGGACTAGGGAAAAATTCTTGGAGGATCTTATTAAAGCGGACAAAGGTACTAAGTCAGATTCATCCAGTGGTCCAACCAGTTCTGAAAAAGGTAATCTTGAAATCAATTCTGAATTTACTTCTGCTGATAAAAGATTCGTGTTGGTTGGGTCTGTTATTGATGTTGAAGTACCTAAAAGGCAGAGGGGTGGTAGAAAAGAAAGAATTTTTAAAAGAGAGGGAAAAGAAGTTGAGAGGGGATCTGGGGAGGATGGTACCACACTGGTTATCTATGGTCCCATTCCTGAAACTGTTGGAGAAAACCTCACAGATTTAGGGTGAAGCATAGTTGAGGAGGCTGTAGCAGGTCTTGCAAGTCTAAAGAAAGGAACAGATGAACCTGGTTCATCTAGGGAAGAAACATTGGCTGAAAGGTTGAAGAAACTGGGGGAGTCCTATAACCCCAAGAATAGAAGGACTCAGAAGCCAAAGAAGGCAACTCACCCAGTTCCTAAGAAAAATTTCTGAAGTTGCTGATGTTCCTGCTCCAAAAGTAAGAGCTACTCGTAGCACTGTGAGAGATGAAGAAGAGAAATTGGAAAAGGCTCTGAAAGAGAGAAAGAAGAAAAGGGCAGCAAAAGGAAAAGAAAAAGTTGGAGAGCCTGTTGAGGCTATTGATATTGAAGAGAAGACGTTGGACCTGGTCCAATAGGAGGAGCAGCCTGTTCCACGTATGGATGAGACACCAAAACCCACAAAGGTTAAGGCTTCTTCAAATAAGTCAGCTAGAATGTCTGTCACACCAACAAAATCTGTTAAGAGGACCAGGGCCAAGCCAAAGAAAGTGAAAATTGTTGAGGAAAAGGATGATGATGCAGACCGGAGTGGAGAGGAGGAGAAGGAAATAGGAGAGGTGACTGACAGAGTTACCATGTTTGGAAAGAGAACAATACTGAAGGGTAAGATGATGAAGGATCTAGAGGAGCCTGGAATGCAATATCTGCTGGAAACTCTGGAGGTGCAGGGTTGGAAGGACATGGTCCTTCGCATGGAAGGTAGGCTGGCAAGGGTGGAGTTGGTAGAATTCATGGAAAATTCCATTGTCGAGGAAGACAGGGTTACCTCCATGGTCAAAGGAATTGAAGTTTGCTTTGATGCTAAGGAACTGGGAGTTATTCTGAACATACCAGCTGAGGGCTATGAGGACTACACAAGGCAAATATGGCCTTGTCTAGATGGGATGTCCACATCAATCAACATCACCAGATTCTTCAGTGATAGTGAGAAGGAGATTGAACCCGGGCCAGTTTACAAGAGTGAAATGAAGCCCGAACACAAGCTAATCTTCGAGTTCGTCATCAAGTTCCTACTGCCTAGACAAGAAAGAAGGCATATCGCAAATTATATGGATCTTACCTTGATGGATTGCTTGTACAGGGGAAAGCAAATAAATTGGCCGGCTTTCATCATCCAACTCTTGGAAAGAGTTGTTAATGGAACCAAAGCACACGCAATTCCATATGGCTTCATTATGACAACAGTGCTTGCACATTTTGGGGGTTCCAGTGAAGAAAGCTGAGATGGCTACTGCCAAAGACTGTTTTGGGAAGGAAACTTTTCGGACTTGTGACTACAATGTCAATGTTCCTGTAGATGAACCTGGTTTATCTAGGAAGCAACCAGTCAATAGCAAAGTTAGAACTCTGGTGCAGGAAAACGAGATTAAGGATATGAAGATCCTTCGTTTGAAGTCTCGTGTGATTGAGGTTGAAGCTGAGTGGGATGCTCTTAGGGCTGATTTAGGAAAGGAGAAAGAAAAGAACGAGGGTGTTCTTCAGCAAATGCTTTCTCTTCTACAATCCAAGACCACAATCTCCTCTGCACCTTCCCATCCTTAGGCTGTCCAGAGCTTCCAAAACCCCTCTTTAGACCAGTAATTCAGTTTCAGTTATTTTTACTCTATTTTTTTTGCTCATGGTTGGTTTGTATTTGTTTTTCTGTATGGTGGTTGATAATCATTACTGATCAATGAATTTTTCTTCTAGTTATTGCCTTGTCTCAATTTCTGAGTTAGCTTACATTTATTGGCTTGTGTTGATTAATCATGCTTTGCACATGCAGTTGCCTCAATGGCTATGAGTAATAATTAATAAATATGGTAAGTGTATCATTTTTCAAACTTTTCAATGATGCCAAAAGGGGGAAGATATGTGCTGAACTTTTTCAAATATTTTTTCAAAGTGATATTTATAACCTAATGAACCTAGAATCTTTATGATTAATGCTTAAGACCATACAAAGTGTTTGAAGTGTATACAGGATTAAGCACAGAGTTTTTCATCATCAAAAAGGGGGAATTTTTTGACCCATGTTACTGCATAGTTTTGAAGATTGACAAATAGCTGACCAGTTGAACCAGGTCCATCAGAGCACACATCTTTGTGAACCGTATATGCATAGGAGATGTTTGTAAATGTGAAATATCAATGAACCAAGAGATTGTCTCCTAATGCAAAAATGTTGCAAACTGATGAGAAGATTGAAGTCGAATTCAGCAATGAAAGTAACAAAAGAAAGGAAGTTGAGTTTGATACGAATTTGTTCACCCAGGTAGAGTTGGACTAGAATAGGACGACAAGCTCAACTGAATCTACAAATACTTGATGTATTTCTGCTGGAATTTGAGATGCACAAAAGCTGAAGTGAATCAAAGTCTGAAAGCAAAGTTCCCAGAGTTATTTTGCTGGCAGAATCATTGTGCGATTAAAAGGCTACAGTTCAACTAGAAGAACCAGTTCCATTTGATTTATTATTGAGTCTAGTTGATTGTCGTAGGAGTTTTAATATTGTATCTTTTCAGCTTTCATAGAAGCAATTGTAATAGGTACGCATTGTTCAAGTTAGAGTTAACTTGAAGCTTGTAGAAATTAGCTGGGGGCTAGATACTACAAAGGGATTAGAGTTAGTCCTAGGATTACAAAAGAGTTTATTTTGTAAGTCCATTTGGCTCAGAGTTTTTAGTGATGTGTTTGAGCAAATCCTACTGAGGAGTAGGTCGTGGTTCTTTTACCTTTTGAGCAGGTGTTTTCCATGTAAAATCTCTGTGTCTTTACTTTACTGCTTTTAATAGTCCGCAACAGTAGAAGTATGTACATCAAGAAGAACCAGGTTCTTCTATTGAGACAACACTCGAAAATTGGGTACCACACAAAGTAACCTATCTTCTTGTGTGGTATTGACGTCTAAAACAACATAGGGCATGGATCACAGAACAACCATGTCGAAAAAAATTATACTGGAAAAGTTAGAACACATAGCCAAAGTTACTATAACATTGTACAACTTAGCAAAGTAGATCAAGCAAGAACATGAGTGAACAGATTAGGCAAGCATCACAAGTGTCCATAGTTTAAACATACTGACAGATTGAAACATGCTAGATAAAGCAGTAGGTAGGGTTAGACATACTAATCACATGTTTAACAGAACTAAATTCAGACATGCTAGGTGAAACAGTAATTAAGCAATGTAATTTAGACATGCTAGTTACATATTGAACAACAAGACTGTAAGCAGGAACAAGACTAAAGCAGTAATAGAACACATAGAGTTTGGACTTTGAAATTGAATCAGGACATACCAGTTAAGGAGAGAAAGCACAGAGTATAGAGCAGAAGTTGTATAATAACTAGCCTTGGCTTACAGCCGGCTAGAGTAGTGAAAGTTGCAAGTAACAAATAAGAACAAAGAGAGCCTTTCAAGTGTAAGAGAGCTTTTTGAACTAATGTGTTCGTGTGTTGAGAGGTGAAACATGGGAGTTTATATAGTAGTTTAAGAGTAGGACAAACAAGGTAAAAAGAAATCAGAAGCCAGCAATTAAGGAAGTCACATAATTCAATCACATAAGGAGTTTGTAATAGACTCCTTTAATTAAGGGCAATTGACCAAACGACAATAATCAGGGATTCTATTAAGGCAAGAAGTTCAAATCAAACCAAATAAGGGAGTCAGAATAGACTCCTTTAATTAAGGGCAATTGCTCAAACGGTAATAACAAGGGTCTAATTAAGGAAAGAATCCCAATCATACCCTGTAAAGGAATCACTAAGAATCCACAATTATACTGGCAATTAAATAAGGCAGAGATAAATCAGTAAGGTCTTAAACAAGGAAACAAACGAGAATTATGCACATGAACTTTTAACAGAGTGAATCAGTCAATCAAAATTTCATAGTAATACTGATTTTTGGGAAGAAAGATATTAACTTCCTCAAATAGAGAATGAGCTAAGTAAAATTTCAGAAACACATAGAAATTACTCCGGAAAATTGACTTAGAACCCCTAATAGAGATTAATTAGGGTAAAAATCACAAATCAATGAATTTGACTAAGAAAAATTGTGTAAGTCAAAGATACAGAGTGAATCAATACAACTAGTAATATTGAAAAACTCAGAATCGAAGCAAAAAATGAAACAAAGTAACACGGAAAACCCAGAATCGAAGCAAAAAATATAAGAAAAAAATGGAGTTTTAGCATAAATAGACTAGGGTTTAGGCAAACTCAACATAAATCGGTCAAAAGCATACAATAACAGAATATTAAACATTCAAAATCAGAAAACTTTCTGAGAAGATGATTTTCAGTAAACCCTAGTTTTAGGAAATAGGAAAATCACTTGAAAAAATAGGAAACTTTCAAGGAAACATGTGAGATAGGTTCGATTTATCTCAGATCTGTACAGATATGAGAAGATCGAAGATAGAAGTTAGGGTTTTGAGAAAATAGCATAGACGAAGACGAAGCTTAGAAATCCATAGGTTTAGGCAAAAGTAAGAAGATCGTACTAGAGATCGAACCAGAACGGTCTGAAACAGGCAAGCAAAAGCCAAAGTCGTAAGTGGACTGACCCTGGTCCCTTGAGGACTTTAGAGACAAGAAATACCAACATAAGAGAGCCATGAGAGGCCTGAGGGTGGTGAGGAACCACCATGGTTGACGAGGGAGAGTGGCAGCGATGTGAGATTAGGGTTAGGGCAGAGAGGATATGGAGAGGAGAGTGAAGTGTGACGACGGAGAGGGTGAGTGAAAATGAGAGGGTTTGGGGAGGGGGGGGGCTGAACTGGGCCGTACATGCAAATCATAATACATAATATGAAGCTGCTCGAGACCTTATGCCGCCAAATGGGATGTTAATTCNAATGATCAACGGCCATGATTTGGGAGGAATTGGGTCGGATTAGGTAGGGGTTTGGGCCTGGTTGTATTGGTCTAGTTAATAAAGTGTTATGGGTTGGTTAATAAAGGCTGCAATTTGAAATAATAATAGGATATTTGTTAAATACCCAAAATGAATTAATTGAAATAATTACTAATTATAAAAAATAAATTTCATACATAGAAATGTTTTAAAAAAATGGTTATTTAGTATTTGAAATACAAAAGATAATTTCTGGTAAAAAATAATACAAAATTATATGCATGGGCCATAATTGCAAAATATTACAATTGTAGGCAAAAGGTGCCAAATTGGCTATTTATAGAATAATTTGGACTAAATAGGACCATAATAGTAATATTAAATCAAGAAAATATTTTGAAATCATTTGTGATGCAATTTTGTAATTATTTATTGGAATAAAAATACTAGGCAAATTAATAAAATATGTAAAAAATTATGAAAAAATACCAATTGATGCTAATGCGTGATTTTGAAGACATATATGCATTTTGAAATATTTTTTAGAAAAAATTGGGTATCAACAAAGGTGACGAGAGTCCGTGCGTAGTGACTATTATTGTTATGTCCGGGTAGTTAGGCCCACACCATGCCATGTGAATTCCAGTAACTTGAGTTATATGCTTTATAACTTTATTGTATGCAACTTTGTTTCAAGAAATCCGAGAATCTGGTGTTTTAAAAGAATTGTTATTTGGAAAGGATTTAAAGAAAGATGGTGTGCTTGCATGCGACCGCTTCGCGATTTATATCCCCCGAGCGGAGTGATTCTTTCCCCTACTCTCATGGGAGCGGTCCGTACGCCACGACAGGTTAATAGATGCATCTATGGTTCGCGTCGTTCGACCCTTCGGCAGTGCACAATTATTATTGTTATGTTGGCCTAGGCCGGATGTCCTTATTCCACTATGCGCATGCTATTTGCCTGGTGTTTTTATGACTGTTGAGCTGTGAAATATCCTGGAAGAACGAACTGAAAACTTGTATATTGGTGCTTCACCACGTATTTTGGATTTTGATTACGATTCGATATTTATTTCCTTACTATCCATGCTTATCTGTTGTCCTCTTTTAAAATATCACCTAAATATATTGTTTGGACCCTAGTAAGTGTCAAGTCGACCTCTCGTCACTACTTCTTCAAGATTACGGGGGATACTTACTGGGTACATATTGTTTATGTACTCATGCTACGCTTTGTACTTAATTGTACAGGTTCTGAGGCAGGTGCATCTGGGTACCAGTCCGGAGCTCGTTCCTGAATTTATACCTGGTTGAGGCTTCATGGTGAGTTACTTCTCTTGACGACTCTCAGCAGCACTTTGGAGCTATTCTTTTGCCAATTCTGTCTATACTTACTCAGACAGTAGGACATACTTTTATTCTTTTGATATTATTCTACTAGATGCCTGTAGACTTGTGACACTAGTTCCTGGCACACACGCTAGTAGATATTATTTTTGGGATGTAATCGTTAATTATGACTTCATGATTATTTATTTTTGCATAAAGTTTCCTAATTTACCCGTTTCTACTAAATATCTCAAAACTAAGGCAAGTAAGTGTTGAAAATGTTTTGGTAAACTATATGAAACTCACTAGTAGATTGATGTTGGCTTGCCTGATTGCGGGGTTGGGCGCCATCACGACCTGAGCTAAGATTTGGGTCGTGATAGCAACTGACTTATGCGATCCTCTACAGTGCAAGCTCGTCTTGAACACTAGAAAATTAGAAGTTTCATCAAACCAATCAATGAGAAAAGAATAGTAGCACAAATCTTGTACTAGGATTTACCTTCTTTAGGGCATCTTCAATGATGCACTAGTTTTTGCACCAAATCTAAAGATGGTGTAAAATTTGGTAGTTTTTTGCTCAAATGGAACACCAAATTTTGCACAATTTTAGTATGTGAATGGTCACACCAAATTTGGCGTGACACTATTCATCAACACCAAATTTGATTTATTATTATTTTATTCATCTTTTTATTTTTTTAGACTTTTAATTTATCATATATTGTGTATATAATTAATTTTTATATTAAGATCTTTATAATTACAATTTTATATCCTATTTTCTTGATATATCAATTTTTGTATATATGATATTTATATAAAATTATAAGTTAATTTTAATATTATTAAAATTGTATGAAAAGAAGTATAACCACTATTTAAAAATAAAAAATGCAAATGTAAGATATCTAGTGTTGCTAAAATTGAAAAGCGAAAACTAAAATTTAAAATAATACATAAAATAAAAATACATTAAAATTAAAATTACATCAAAGGAGGATACATTAAAATTGAAATTACATTAAAAAACATAAAACATAAGTTGAGTAAATCGGTATGTCATTTCCAGGTGCAACAAAATTACTAAAAAACTGAGAGAACGGGGTAGAAGATTGTTGTGCTTGTGGTTGTTGAAATTGTTGACTTCTTTTATCCATTATTCATTTTTGTTCTTGTCGCAAAAATTCACGAAGATTTGGATCGTCAATGGAATTCAACTTCGTCAATAAAATTTTATTTTCTTCTTTGAATTCTTTTTGTCTCGAAGCTTCATTTCTTGAGTTACTTGACTTTTTCATCGCCTCAACAAACCGACTATTTTCTGATTGGATCACTTTCACGTAATCTTCAACAATTTTTCTCTTCAATTTTGCTTTTTACCCCAATAGGTCGTTGTGATGATGTGGCCTCACCTGCAACATCCTCATTTAAATTTAGTGAAAATGATGACAAGTTAGGAGACGATACCAACGGTGAATCAGGAGTAGCACCTCTGACTCCGATGATACATAAGTAGAGCCATGCTTTCTTGCTTTTGTTCTTCCAAAATCAACATTGCTAAACTTCTCAAAATCTTTCATCATATTCCACACATGATCAAATTTAAAGCCTTTTTTAAAGTTCGGGTCTTGCATAAGTAAAGTTTTTTCTTGTGCAATCTGCAATATTTAAGGATAAAGATGCGCATTTCGCACTTCGTAATGCATTAATCGAGCATTTATGGGATAATAGAGGCGAAAGTTCAATATTTATGTGGTACTTAAATTAAATTTAACTATGATGTAATATTTATTTAATTATATATTTATCAATGATTTCACTTTTATTTGATTTATCCTTTAAATTAATTTTTTAATAAATGATTATATAAGTTGTGAATGTGAATTATATGTGATGAATATGGAAAAAAAAATAGAATTTGTTTGAAGAAAATAAAAAATAAAATTTTAATAGAAGATAATAATATAATATAGAAGACTGATTAGAATATAAAAAAAAATATTTTTTTTTGTGTAAAAGATGATGTAATGATTGAACTAAATTTGATGTTACGCCATTTTGGTGTGAAATTTGGAGATGGTCTTAGAGCAAAATTATTGGAAAGCTGCGGTCTTTTCGCCATGAGAGTCTCCTGCAGCAGCAGCACAACAATTAACGGAATGAGATAAAAGGTTTTATTTTTCTTTCTTCTTCCAACCACCAGAGTCAATCATTACTCTCAAAACAAAATAGGTGGGGGAAAAAAGGAGTCTTGATTACAGAAAATTGGATTACAAGTACAAATAGGTGGGGGGAAAAGAGGAGTCTTGATTACTGTCTATTCATGTAGAGGTATGTGTGTATATTAAATAGTTATTTTTAAAAAGAAAAAGAGAAAAAGGAGCTCAAGGTACAAGGGGGAAGAGCAGAAGACTAATATGTAGATTTGAGAAGAAATTAAAATTGAAATATATATATACCTCGGAAGAAAAGGAGCAGAACAAAGAAGACTGATCTTTTTCGATTGAAAGAACAAAGATTGCTCTTTTTCACTCGGAATTTCGGAAACAAGCGGAGTGTTCAAAAAATATAAGGTAAAGAGAGAAAACCAGATCTTACTTCGGCCGAAACATAGACTGAACCAAAAGCAGTGTTCATACACATGGTGTCTCATGGTTCGTATGGGCTAGGCCTTGCTAGGTTCTTAGGACCTCACTTTAGGGGTGTTTGTTGGTCAGTACTGTACGTTATTTAGACATTTTAGTTAGATATTTTCGGTATTTGATTTCTTAAAATACTATACAAATATCGTACCTAATTAAATTCAGTATGATTCGGTTTTTCTCCTTTCGGTTTCGGTTTATTTGGTTCGGTAACTTAGATTTATTCGGTATGAATACTAACTAGTGCGTAGAGTCATAGACTGCTGTCACGACCCAAAATCCATCAAGGTTGTGATGGCGCCGGACACCACCGTCAGGCAAGCCAACACTCAATGGTTAATTAAATTTCTATTTTAGTATTTTGAAAATCGTTACTTTTTATTTCATTACATAAAGATCAAATAAAGTTACCGAGTAAATAACGATGTTTTAAATAAATCAATCAAAAAATACATCCCAAAGTCATCCTAGAACCCGGTGTAACAAGTGCATGAGCAGTTTCTGAGAAAAACCAAATGAAATACAATAACCGTCTATAATACAAATGGGACAGTAAAGAAAGTACAATACATCCGAGGAAGACTCTGTTGACTAGGTGTCGTCTCGTGAGGGGAGCAGCCCTCCTAAATCTCCAGGTCAGCCACATTACTGCGTCAAGCGGGGTCACTAGATATACATGTACATGTGCAATAAAAATGAACAACAAGTGTAGTATGAGTATGAAAACAACATGTACACAGTAACTATCCCGCCTAACCTCGAAGAGGTAGTGACGAGAGGCCGAATTTGACACTTGCTAGAGGTTAATTCTAATAAAATCAAGGGGGACACTAAGCATGGATATCATAGGTAACTAATAAATAGTGATAGGAAATAACAGCTTCTTCCACATTAACAAACTTTAAATCTTCGTCATTTCAGTTGACAACTTATAGTTCAAGGCCAGTAAACAGTTAAAAATTCAGAAAATACTCAGCAATTATCATGCGCAAGAAATGCCCAGGGTCGAACGGCTCGAACCAACGATAAATGTAAATTGTGCACAGTCGAAGGGTCGAACGGCTCGAACCATAGATGCATCTATTACCCCACTCGCAAATCGATCATGCGACGCAGTCATATATAAATAATAGAGTTACCCTGCTCGCGAATCATACATGCGACTCAGGTACTCGTAGATACACACATTCACACAATAAATCCACTTTTTATCAGGAAAACAATCACCCAAGGAAGTGATAAAATTCTCTTTTAATGGACGCGAAGATAGTATTTAAATCTTTTCCAGAAATTTATTTACAAAGTTCGATAAGGTTTAATCATTTCCAAATTCATCAATAAAGTTACGAGTATGGCAAATAAATCATGCTTTTGGGTCCTAGACTACACGGACATAAGCATAATAGTAGCTACGCACGGACTCCCGTCACCCCGTGCGTACGTAGCCCCCCCAAATAGTAGCACGTATTTAATTATTTCACCTATGGAGACAATTCCCTCTTACAAGGTTAGAAAGGAGACTTAC
This sequence comes from Nicotiana paniculata, assembly GCA_005239505.1. NCBI lineage: Eukaryota > Viridiplantae > Streptophyta > Magnoliopsida > Solanales > Solanaceae > Nicotiana > Nicotiana paniculata. The sequence continues at coordinate 26,262 of ML353245.1, forward strand.
CTCGCTCCGAAGATTCATAACCTGTCATGACCCAAAATCCATTAAGGTCGTGATGGTGCCGGACCCCAATGTCAGGCAAGCCAACACTTAATAGATAAATAAAATCTTTATTTTAAAAGAATTTTCGAAGTCATTCCTTTTTCATTTTTTTTAGATAATAATTAACGAACTCCCACTGAGTAAACAAAAACACCTTAATAGATTTAAATAGTGAATACATCCCATAATTTCCCCAAAACCCGGTGTCACAAGTGCATGAGCAAATATCTAAGAATTATACATGTACTACAATACTTGTCCGGAATACAAAATGGACAAGGAATTTCAAATAAATAAAATGCATCTGAGGAAGACTCTGCCGGCTGCGGGTCGTCTCCAGATGGTGCAGCTCGTCTAAGTCTCTAAGTCAGTCACATTACTGCATCAAGCAGGGGGCCACTATCTATGAATGTACCTGTGCAATAAAAATGCACAGCAAGTATAGTATGAGTACGAAAACAACGTGTACTCAGTAAGTATCCCGCCTAACCTCGAAGAGGTAGTGACGAGAGGTCGAATTTGACACTTACTAGAGGTCAATTTAATGAAATCAAGGGTGCCAATAAGCATGGATATCATAGGCAATTTAACAAGTAGCGACAGAAAATAGCAACTTCTTTCACATTTAATATTCTTAAATCCTTGTCATTTCAGTTGACAATTTATAATTCCAGACCAGTAATCAGGTAAAAATCACAGCAAATACGCAGTAAATATCATGCACAAGCAATGCCGAGGGTCGAACGACACGAACCAACAATAATAAACTGGCACTGTCGAAGGGTCGAACGACTCGAACCATAGATGCATCTATTTCCCCGCTGCGAATCGATCATGCGACGCAGTCATATATAATAATAGAGTTACCCTGCTCGCGAATCATACATGCGAGTCAGGTACTCATAGATACACATATTCACACATTAAATTCACATTTTATCAGGAAAACAATTATTCAAGGAAATGATAAAATTCTCTTTTAATGGACATGAAGATGATATTTAAATCTTTTCTGGAAATTCATTTTCCAAATTTAATAAGGTTTTTAAACATTATAATTTTATAAGTAAGGTTACAAGTACGACAAATAAAACATGCTTTATCGGGAAAACTCTTATCCCAGGAAAAATCAGTTCTCTTTCTAGATGATTAAGGAAAATAGACTTCAACCTCCTTAGGAATTCATTTACTAATTCGATAATATTAACAGTCTAATTTCATTAGCAAAATTACAAGTACAACAGGTAAGGCATGCTAGTGGGTCCTAGACCACCCAGACACAAGCATGATAGTAGCTACGCACGGACTCCGGTCACCTAGTGCGTACGTAGCCCCCAAAAGTAGTAACACATATTTGATTAGTTCACCTATGGGGACAATTCCCCTTCACAAGGTTAGAAAGGAGACTTACCTCGCCCCGAAGATTCATAACCGGCCTTCAAGCCCCTCCGACGACTCAAATTGATGCACAATGCCCCAAAACTATCCAAATAGCGGGAATACCAATGAAAATATACTCTAATACTCATAAAAATTTAATTTACATAAATTCCCAACTCCGCTCAGAAAGTTGACAAAATTACCCTTGGGCCCACATGCCCGGATTCCGAAATTTCTCGAAGATAAACTCTACCCATAGCCTTACTAACTCAAATATATAATTTACTCTAATTTATATTCTCAAATTCGTGGTCAAAATCCAAGAATACACATTCTAGGTCTTTGTTCAAAACTCTCAAATTTCTACTAATTTCATGCTCTAATCCATATCTAATTCATGTATTTACCTCAAAGATGGGAAGAAATCACTTACCTAAAGTTGCTTGATGAAGATCCTCCCTTGAAGCTCCCCAAAATCGTCACACCAAATGAAAATGGGAGAAGAATGGCCAAAATCTCAATTTTAAAATACACACTGCCCAGGCCCGATTTCCGCACCTGCAGCCTCCATCCTTGCACCTGCGTGTCCGCATGTGCGCCCAAGCACCCGCACCTGCGGCTTCCCAAGCTCGAGCCAAAACTCGCACCTGCGAGCCATTCGCCGCATCTGCGCCTTCGCATGTGTGGAAATAGCTTCGCACCTGCGCGCCCCAACCAAGCCAGCCTCTTCCGCATCTGCGACACAAGAGCCGCACCTGCGGCCCAAGCCCCGCAAGTGCGGTCACACCATATGACAGCAGCCTCAACTCTTTCTCAAGTTCCAAATTCGATCCGTCAACCATCCGAAATCCACCCGAGGCCTCCGGGACCCCGTCCAATCATACTGACCTGTTCCAAAACATAATGCGGACTTGCTCGAGGCATTGCATCAAATAACATCGAAACAATGGATCACAACTCAATTCAATCCTTATGAACTTTGAAACTTCCAACTTCTACATTAGATTCCGAAACCTATCAAATTACGTCCGATTGACCACAACTTTTGCACACAAGTCACATTAAACATTATGGACCTGCTCCAACTTTCGGAATCACATTCCGACCCTGATATCAAAATTTCCACTTCCGGTCGGATTTCTCAAAAACCTTCAAATTTCTATCTTTAGCCAAATGACTTCAAAATAACCTACGGACCTCCGAATTCACTTCCGATCACGCTCCCAAATCCAGAATCACCATACGGAGCTATTCCCGAATTCGAAATCCCAAACGGACATCAATATCACTGAAATGCACTTCAACCCAGACTTATGAAATTTCTTCTAAAATGCTGACTTCTACAATATGCGCTGAAATGCTCTCGGGTCATCCAAAACCCGATCCGAACATACGCCCAAGTCCGAAATCATCATACGAACCTGTTGGAACCTTCAAATCTTGATTCTGAGATTGTTTACTCAAAAATCCAATCTTAGTCGATTCTTCTAACTTAAGGCTTCTAAAACGAGAGTTTTCTTACCAAGTTGACTCTAAACTTCCCGAAATTCAATTCCGACCACAACTACAAGTCATAACACCAGAAATGAAGCTGCCCATGGCCTCAAACCGCTGAACGACGCACTAGAGATCAAAATGACTGGTCGGGTCGTTACATTCTCTCCCATTTAAACATACGTTCGTCCTCGAAGGTGCTAAGAACTACTCTGGAATTATCTGAAATCACTGTTTAACACCTCGTGCACCTACCCGTGCTACTACAAACCAGTCGAGTACATCAGCTCGGTCAAATCCGAAGATATCCTCTTTCATTTAGGAAATGGGCCTTAGATCCAGGCCTTCATCATCCGAAATCCTCTGCCAGGCCTGTTTCCAATATATGAACATCGTATCAACGCGCGATGTACCAGAACATGATTGCATACCTTTGCTGAATTAGCACCATGCACTGCATAATTCATCATCTAACCACAATGACATTCCATGAACCTTAATAGCCAAAATTCCACGAATCTGATGCTCCCAATGCACCTCATGACATACATATAGGTCCTGCTATAACGCTTACGATACCACCACAACGAAGGAGATGTGTGGAAATTCATAACCATCTGTCGAGTTAACAAATCATCGAATATCTCCTCTTGACTAGAATCATCACCTCATCATGAACCTAATAATGGTATTTGTCCTTTAATATACTCCACAAAATCATATCGCACTGATCCTTGGTCCAATAATCTCGTCTCACCTAGTATGAACTGCTTAGGCAACAGATCACCCCAAACATGACCAACGGTCTCACATGATACCACAACGCGCCAATATGCCATAATTCGAACACGATAAATAAAGAAAACGAATTATGAAAGGAACTACTCAACTCACGCAATTAATATGATCCTTCCTCCGAAAAATAGGAAGCAAAACACAAGAAAATAGATATAGGGAACCTTTCTCAACATCACACTGTTGCGGCACGCAACCCGACCCAAATAACATAACTGTGGTGTGCCACCCGATCCAAATAATATAAAATTCACGTAAGAAGACGCACACCGAGCTAAATTGCTCATTACCACAAAATACTGAATATCGGTCAGAAGCACGCTAAGTGCATAATACCATCCCGGGGAGACTGATAGAGCCATACTCTACAAGAATAAAGCACAACTGAGGTGCGATATATATATATATATATATATATNGATCTCAAGAGCTATCCGGCTCACATAACATCATCACTACGCGGGACCTCAACACATAAGAAATTGCCAAGTCGTTGCACAACTCACACGGCATAATCATAATATTACCTGAAATGAACGATGATGGAACAACATATGATGTTCTAATATCCCTCCGAGAGAAGAGCCATACAGAATGAACACCTCTGACTCGCATGGATCCCATAGTCACATTTAAATCCATCCACAAACATCGAGCCTACCTTGCTCACACCGAACTAGGCTAATAGCTTTACCTGGGTCCATATTAACCCACCTCCTCTCAATATACGCAAGAACAACCATCATAGCCAGAACAAACACCCCACCATCCACAACCAAATGAACCGAACGCCTTCAAGGCATAGATTCTCAAATAAGCAATATTACACTTCCTTATACTCAGTCCAAATCTTCAATCCATTAAGTGACTACATGTCATACTCATACGATTATCCCGTGATCACGCTCCCACGACCTTCCACACAAGGTAGAAAGTCTGCACATCCACCACTGGCCACACTAACGCTGTAAAACAAATCAAGAACCCATAACTAGGATGCAAAGCCTCGTTCACCAAACACCGATCTCAGGTGACTCTGAAGACAACATCAGCTTACTCTAAACATTCAAATCCCTTTTTCTTGCTCATCCGAGCTCATGACATCATTGTCAACACCGAACCGCAACCTTGCTCCTAGCTTCCAATTTCATACCGTTCACCACACCTAAAATGCCAATATGCATTCGCACATGAATCTCGCCATAACTCCTGAACCGCTAATAGGGCAAATACTTCATCATATAAAGACCTTTTACTTATCTCAATTCAAGATAACCATCACAACACACGAGTGCATTCTCATAATAAAAAAACATGCAAATCCTCAAACTCCACCTCTGCTGGGCATAACTGATTCACCCGTATACCTCAAACTGAAACTGATACGACATCCAGCTGCGCAATCGACTCATTAACAGCAGACTCCCCCACTTGGATCAAGACATAGATCAAGATGAACAATAAATCACAATGCCCATACGCTAACACTGCCATGATACCGCAGTGAGAATCAATTAAACTTTCCATAAGATCATATAACACAACCCCTCTCGTACCTCAATTCAATTCGCACTCACCTTGAGTGACTCCATTCCACGATACCATTTCGTTTCCAGACGCATGAACCGTTTCATGCCCTCCTTGCACGGATATTCACATCTTTGACCAGTACACCCATTCCGATAACCTTTCCATGAACCCGAAGTCATTTTCTCCTTCTTATGAACCCCAATGCTACTCTACACGCCGAAGATAACGTAGAACACTCCCACCATTTTCTCCTTCCCATAATTCTGCTGCAAAATCTCGATTCTTAACCATACGGTGGCTTGAATTCCTTAGACACCACCTTCTAACCTTTGAATCCATTGGAACCATTGTTGAGAGTCACCCACTCTGGCTTGGTCCCAAATATAATCAATTCTACGACTTTGCTGGCACCTGAACACCCATGTTGATAAAGCACCTGAGTGAATCCCTTCACTTGTAAATTACCTCTCTACTAAGCATAAATCCTGAATCTTTCCAAAGCCTAAACCTGATTCAATAAGTCCAACCCTTGCACACCTTTATCAATCTTATGCTCAATTACTATTCTACTCTTTTCCCCTTAGCTTCAATAACTTGCCAATACGCTGACAATCCGCAAACCCATGAGAAAATAATCCTATTACCCAATCGCAGGTGGTGGGACTCTCCCACTTAGCCCAAAGCTGCTCCTTGAACCACTCTGGACCCCACCGAACTTCTTTCTCCATTGCTGACATGATCATGCTCAACCAACACGTCAAATACTTCTAAATTCTCTTGTCAGCATTCCATGAATTCTCTAATTCTCTAGCATCACTCACATGTTCGGCCTCTCTCCGAATAGCCACTAGAATTCCTCGCAGAAACTTGCCAACCACACGACCGCTAAATTGCTCACAGGAGATAACCCTCCTTCGGAAATTACCAATTGACACATTCCAACGACGTTGTGCTGCACAATCTCTACGACACCAATACCCCATCCTACGCCCGTCCATCATTTGTCAACTTTACCATTTCGTTCGCTCCTCATGGACATCTACTAAATGCACGACAATTTCCAATTCATCGCTATATTGCATCCTTATTCATTCCGAACAACTCCTCTCTGTTGTATCCAATCTTCCGCCGAAATAGCTAATATTTCAATTTAAGCGCGTGGATCCAATCACCGTCCAATAAAATTCTCAAATTCCTCCAAACTGGTCCTCAAGATGTGCAGCTATCTTACCACATAACTCATATGCTACGCTGCCACTCTCCCACTTTGGTCAAACTCACTCCTTTAAGCAACTGCTCGACTTCCGCTTCTTACAACTGGCCTTCTAGAAATTTAACCATCATCTGACACTTCCCACGTGTCCTTTCTCATCCCTTGTTGCCCAACCATTGCCTTAGGACAATAACTATCCTTGTATCACTTAAACCAGTAGATCACCACAACTTCAAACCTTCCCGAAGATCATCCTTCCTGAGTCGCTCGCATTAGAAGTACATATTCAGTCCTGAACCACCGCACGCCACAATCTCTGATAACCGCTTCTTCAATATTACTTCGCAACACTCTGACCCAATGAAACCGAAGAAACTATAACACCGGCGAACTTAACATATTCTATTCGATCAAAGACGACGATATCACATCACCGATGAATGTTCCACCTCACTTGAAAACACCAAGTCTTATTACTTTATCAAACCGATCATGCACATTTATAGTCCAATTGTCTTTCCTCTGCCGGAAATAAAATACTGAAATCTCGGAATCACGCTCTGAGAAGACATCCTTCCAAGTCATTCATTGTCCCAACACATGGGCAAGCTCCATATCACCACGTCCATACCGTGCAGTGACCAATCATAAGCATCATAACAACCCGAGCATAGCCTCAAAGCCCTAGAAACACAGGTACTGAGCTAAAATAACATATTATCCTTCCGCAAAGCGATGACAATAGCCCTAACCAACTACACACGGAAAAATATCACGTACCATATCTGTAGTACCATTTCCATTCCTCAAATTCCCGATTCATAACAAGCGCTTCGCGACGCGTAAGATTGAGTAAGAAGGAACGTAGGCATAAGCCTCAAGGGAATCAAACCGCACGATGAGGAATCAAGAAAGTAAGTACTCCTAATAGCCTTGTAGCCTCTCGAAGATAAATACAAACATCTCCGTACCGATCTGCAAGACTCTACTAGACTCGCTCATGACTCGTGAGACCTAAGAGAACCTAGTGCTCTGATACCACGCTATCACGACCCAAAATCCATTAAGGTTGATGGCGCCGGACCCCACTGTCAGGAAAGACAACACTTGATAGATAAATAAAATCTTTATTTTTAAAAAATTTACGAAGTCATTTCTTTTTCATTTTTCTTAGATAATAATTAACGAACTCCCACTGAGTAAGCAAAAATACTTTAATAGATTTAAATAGTGAATACATCCCATAATTTCCCCAGAACCCGGTGTCACAAGTGCATGAGCAAATATCTAAGAATTATACATGTACTACAATACTTGTCCGGAGTACAAACTGGACAAGGAATCTCAAATAAATAAAATGCATCCGAGGAAGACTCTGCCGGCTGCGGGTTGTCTCCGGATGGTGCAGCTCATCTAAGTCTTCAAGTCAGTCACATCACTAAGTCAAGTGAATGTACATGTGCAATAAATATGCACAACAAGTGTCGTATGAGTACAAAACAACGTGTATTCAGTAAGTATCCCGCCTAATCTCGAAGAGGTAGTGGCGAGAGGTCGAAGTTGACACTTGCAAGAGGTCAATTTAATGAAATCAAGGGGGCCAATAAGCATGGATATCATAGGCAATTTAACAAGTAGCGACAAAAAATATCAACTTCTTTCACAAAAAATGTAATTTCAGTTGACAATTTATAATTTCCAGACCAGTAATCAGGTAAAACCACAGCAAGTACGCAGTAAATATCATGCGCAAGCAATGCCAAGGGTCGAACGACGCGAACCAACAATAATAAACTGTGCACTGCCGAAGGGTCGAGTGGCTCGAACCATATATGCATCTATTTCCCCGCTCGCGAATCGATCATGCGACGCGGTCATATATAATAATAGAGTTACCCTGCTCGCAAATCATACATGCGACTCAGCTACTCAAAGATACACATATTCACACATTAAATTCACATTTTATCTGGAAAATAGTTACTCAAGGAAGTGATAAAATTCTCTTTTAGTGTACATGAAGATGATATTTAAATCTTTTCTGGAAACTCATTTGCCAAATTTAATAAGGTTGTTAAAAATTATAATTTTATCACTAAGGTTACAAGTACGACAAATAAAACCTGCTTTATCGGGAAAACCATTATCCCCAGAAAAATCAATTCTCTTTCTAGATGATTAAGGAAAATAGACTTCAACCTCCTTAGGCATTCAGTTACTAATTCGATAATATTAACAGCCTAATTTCATTAGCAAAATTACAAGTACAACAGGTAAGGCATGCTAGTGGGTCCTAGACTACCCGTACACAACAATAATAGTAGCTACGCACAGACTCCCGTCACCTCGTGCGTACGTAACCCCCACAAGTAGTAACACATTTCGATTAGTTCACCTATGGGGACAATTCCCCCTCACAAGGTTAGAAAGGAGACTTACCTCGCTCTGAAGATTCATAATCGGCCTCCAAGCCCCTCCGACGACTAAAATTGATGCAGAACGCCCCAAAACTATCCAAATAACGGGCAAACCATTGAAAATATACTCTAATACTCATAAAAATTTGATTTACATAAATTCCCAGCTCCGCTCGGAAAGTTGAGAAAATTACCCTCAGGCCCACGTGCCCGAATTCCGAAAATTCTCAAAGATAAACTCTACCCATAGCCTTACTAACTCAAATATATAATTTACTCTAATTTTCATGCTCAAATTCGTGGTCAAAATCCAAGAATACACATTCTAGGTCTTTGTTCAAAAATCCCAAATTTCTACTAATTTCATGCTTTAATCCATATCTAATTCATGTATTTAACTCAAAGATGGGAAGAAATCACTTACCTAAAGTTGCTTGTTGAAGATCCTCCCTTGAAGATCCCAAAAATCGCCACACCAAATTAAAATGGGAGAAGAATGGAAAAAATCTCGGTTTTACAATACACACTACCCAGGCCCGATTTCCGCACCTGCGGCCTCCATCCTCGTACTTGCGTGCCCGCAGGTGCGCCCAAGCACCCGCACCTGCGGCTTCCCCAGCTCCAGCCAAAACTCGCACCTACGAGCCATTTGCCGCATTTGCGCCTTCGCAGGTGCGAAAATAGCCTCGCACCTGTGTGCCCCAACCAAGCCAGCCTCTTCCGCATCTGCGATACAAGAGCCGCACCTGAGACTCCGCACCTGCGGACCAAGCCCCGCAGGTGCGGTCACACCAGATAACAACAGCTTCCGCTCTTTCTCAAGTTCCAAATTCGATCCATGAACCACCCGAAATCCACCCGAGGCCCCCGGGACCCCATCCAATCACACCGACCTGTTCAAAAAAATAATGCGGACCTGCTCGAGGCCTCAAATCGCATAAAATAACATCGAAACAATGGATCGCAACTCATTTCAATCCTTATGAACTTTGAGACTTCCAGCTTCTACATTCGATGCTGAAACCTATCAAATCACGTCCGATTGAGCCCAAATTTTGCACACAAGTCACATTCAACATTACGACCTGCCCCAAATTTTGGAATCACATTCCGACTCTGATATCAAAATTTCCACTTCCGGTCGGATTGCTCAAAAACCTTCAAATTTCTATCTGTAGCCAAATGACTTCAAAATAACCTACGGACCTCCAAATTCACTTTCGATCGCGCTCCCAACTGCAGAATCACCATACGAAGCTATTCCCGGGCTCGAAATCCCAAACATACATTAATATCACTGAAATGCACTTCAACCCAGACTTATGAAATTTCTTCTAAAATGTTGATTTCTACAATATGCGCCGAAACGTTCCTGGGTCATCCAAAACTTGATCCGAACATACGCCCAAGTCTGAAATCATCATAAGAACCTGTTGGAACCTTCAAATCCTGATTCTGTGGTCGTTTACTAAAAACTCCAATCTTAGTCGATTCTTCCAACTTAAGGCTTCTAAAAGGAGAGTTTTCTTACCAAATTGACTCTAAACTTCCCGAAATTCAATTCCGACCACACCTACAAGTCATAACACCTGAAATGAAGCTACCCATGGTCTCAAGCCACTGAACGACGCGCTAAAGCTCAAAACGACCGGTCAGGTCGCTACATAACCGGCCTCCAAGCCCTTCCGACGACTCTAATTGATGCATAATGCCCCAAAATTATCCAAATAATGGGTAAACCAATGAAAATACACTCTAATAATTATAACAATTCAATTTATATAAATTCCTAAGTCCGCTCGGAAAGTTGACAATATTCCAAAATTTTTCAAAGATAAACTTTACCCATAGCCTCACTAACTCAATTATATAATTTACTCTAAATTACATGCCCAAATTCGTGGTAAAAATCAAAAATACAAATTCTAGGTCTTTTCACCAAAAACCCAAATTTTCTACTAACTTCCATGACCAAATCTATATATAAATCTTGTATTTAACTTGAAATGAGTAGAAATAACTTACCTTGACATAGATGACGAAAATCCTCACTTGAAGCTCTCCCAAAAATCGCCCAACCAAGAGAAAAATGAAGAGAACCAAATCCCGCTTTTAAAACACTCTGCCCATCACTGATCCTACTATGCGATCGCAGAAACACCTTCGCGATGGCGAAGGCTAAAACTCACTGCCTACATATTCCCTTCTACGCGTTCGCATAAGCCTATATGCGTTCGCGTAGGCTTCCGAAATCCCAGCTCTGCGTTCGGGTCTGCCTTGTCGCGATCGCGATGAGCATTTCTCAGCAGCCTCTAAATTTCCTCTTCGCGATCGCATAAGCCAAACGGCCCTTGGCCCAGCCCCCAAATTTTCCTCTTCGCGATCACATACCAACGACCGCGATCGCGATGCACACCAGCTGCACCAGAAACCAGCAGCAGCAAACCATGGGGAAATGATCCGGAACCACCCCGAAACACACCCGAGGTCCCTCTGGACCTCGTGTAATCACGCGACTCAGTACCATAACATCCCATGGACCGGCTGGAGGCCTCAAATCACATCAAACAACGCCGAAACCATGAATCGCACTCCAATTCAAACTTTATGAACTTTGAAATTTCAAACTTCTACATTCGATGCCGAAACCTATCAAGTCACGTCCGATTGACCCCAAATTATGCACACGAGTCATATTCAACATTATGGACCTACCATAACTTTCGGAATCAGAATCCGACCCCGATATCAAAATTTCCACTTCCGGTCGGACTTCTTAAAGCCTTCAAATTTCTAACTTTAGCCAAATATCTCCAAAATGGCCTACGGACCTCTGAATTCACTTCTGATCGCGCTCCTAACACCGGAATCACCATACAGAGCTATTCCCAGACTGGGAATCCCAAACGGACATCAATAACACTGAAATGCACTTCAACCCAGACTTATGAAATTTCTTCTAAAATGCTAACTTCTGTAATATGCGTCGATATGCTCCCGGGTCATCCAAAACTCGACCCGAACATACGCCCAAGTCTGAAATCATCATACAAACCTGCTGGAACCTTGAATCCTGATTCTGAGGTCATTCACTCAAAATTCCAATATTAGTCAATTCTTCCAACTTAAGGCTTCCGAAATAAGAATTTTCTTTCCAATTCGACTCCGAACTTCCCGAAATTCAGTTCCGACCATGCCTAGAAGTCATAATACTTGAAATGAAGATGCTCATGGCCTTTAACCGCCAAACGACGCGCTAGAGCTCAAAACAACCGGTCGGGTCGTTACATTCTCTCCCACTTAAACATACGTTCATACTCGAACGTGCTAAGAACTGCTCTAGAGTCATCTGAAATCACCGTTTAACCCTTTGTGCACCTACCTGTGCTGCCATCTCTCAGCTGAGCGCATTAGCTTGATCAATTCCGAAGATATCTTCTTTTATCCATACAATAAGCTCAGAACCCAGTTCCAACACCCGAAATCCTTTTCCAGGCCTTTTTCCAATATATGAACACCCAGTCAATCACTACACGAGGCACCATAACATGATTGCATGCCTTTGCTGAACTAGCACCATGCCCCGCAAAGTTAATCATCTAACCACAATGACATTCCCTGATCTCAATAGCCAAAAATCCCATGAATCTGATGCTCCCAATGCACCTCAGGACATACATATAGGTCCTGCTATAACGCTTATGATACCACCACAACGGAGGAGATGTGTTGAAATTCATAACCAACTGCAGAGTCCACAAATCATTGAACCTCTCCTCCCGACTAGAATCATCACCTCATTATGAACCAAACAATGGTATTTGTTCTTTGATATACTTCACATAATCTTATTGCACTGCTCCCGGATCCAATAATCTTGTCTTACCCAGTATGAACTGCTCAGACAACAAGTCACCCCAGACATGACCAACAGTCTCACATGATGCCACAATGCGCCATTAGGCCACAACTCGAACATGATACATAAAGGAATGACTCAGGAAGGGACTACTCAACTCACAAAACTAATATGGACTTTCCTCAAAAAATAGGAAGCGAAACACAAGAAAAATAAATATATGGAATCTTACTCAACATCATGCTGTTGCGGCGTGCAACCCGATCCAAACAACATACCCGTGGCGGCGTTCCACCCGATCCACATGTAAAATTCACATAAGGAGATACACACCGAGCTAAATTGCTCATTACCACAAAATATCGAATATGGGTCACAAGCACGCTAAGTGAATAATACCATCCTGGGGAGACTGATAGAGCCATACGCTACCAAACTCAAGCACAACTGAGGTGCGATATATATATATATATATATATATATATATATATATATATATATACTCTGAATCTCAAGAGCTATCCTGCTCACATAACATCATCATTACGCGGAATCTCAACACATAAGAAATTATCAAGCCGTCTCACAACTCACACGACACAATCATAATATTACATGAAATGGGCGAGGATGGAACAACATCTAATGTTCTAATACCTCTCCATGAGAAGCGCTATACCGAAATGAACGCACCTGACTCTTATGGAGCCCATAATCATATTTAAATCCATCCACAACCCTCGAGTCGATTCTGCTCGCACTGAATTAGGCTAATGGCCTTACCTGGGTCCATAATAACCCACTTTTTCTCATAAAATGCAAGAACAACCATCACAGCCGGAGCAAAACCCTTACATCCGCAACCAAATGAACCGAGCGCCCTCCAGGCATAAACTCTCAAATAAACAATATTATACTTCTTTATACTTGGTCTGAATCTTCAATCAATTAAGTGACTACATGACACACTCATACGATCTTCTCGTGGTCATGCTCCCACGACCTTCCACACAAGGTAATAAGTCTGCACATCCACACCACCGATCACACTAATGTTGTAAGGCCAACCACGAAACCTGCAACCAAAACGCAAAGCCTCTTACACCACCACCGATCTCAGGTGACGCTAAAGACGATACCGGCTTACTTTAAACATCCAAATCCCTTCCCTTTCTCATCCGAGATCGTGACATCCTTGTCAACACCGAACCACAACCTTGATCCCTACCTCAGATTCCATACTGCTTACTGCACCTAACGTGCCAATATGAAAATAGCACAAGAATCCCATCATAACTCTTGAACCACTATTAGGGCGAACACTTTATCACATAGAAACCTTTTACTTAACTCAATTTAAGAGGACCATAACGACACACGAGCGAATTCTCATAATCACAAAACATGCAAATCCTCAGGTAATAGCCTATGCCACCATAATCCTTCCGGGATCCGCCTACACTTTTTCCAAATCTTACTCGCGTCATTCTCAAACTCCACATCTGCATGACATAACTGATTCACCCGAATACCCCAAACCGAAACTGATACGACACTTAGCCTCGCGATCAACTTGTCGACAGAAAACTTCCCCACTTGGATCAAGCTATAGATCAAGATGAACAACAACTTGCCCATACGCTAACACCGCCACAATACCCCAATGGGATTCAATTAAACCTACCATAAGCTCATATAACATGACCCATCTTATACCTTAATCTAATTCGTACCCACCTTCGAGTAATTTCATTCCACGAGACTACTTTGTCTCCAAGCCCATGAACTGTTCATGCTGTCCTTGCACGCATATTCACATCTTCGACCGATATACCCATTCTGATAACCCTTCTACGAACCTAAAGTCATTTTCTCCTTTTTTATACAAATGCTACTTTGCACGCCAAAGATAACATAGAACACTCCACCCATATTCTCTTTCTCAAAATTCTACTGCGAAAGCTTGATTCTTAACCATGTCGTGGGCTTGAAATCCTTAGACACCACATTCTAACCTTTGAATCTACTAGGACCGCTGTTGAGAGTCACCCACTCTGGTTTGGTCCCGAGTATAATCAACTCCACGGATTCGCTGACACCTGAACACCCATCTTGAATAAGCACCCGAATGAATCACTTCCCTTGCAAATTACCTCTGTACCAAGCATAAATCCTGAATCTTTCCGAAGCCTAAACCTGATTCCATAAGGCCAACCTTTGCACATATTTATCAAATTCTATGCTCAATTACTACTCATGCCTTCTTCCCTTAGCAGTATTAACCCACTAATATGCCGATGACCAGAATTTTCGCCAGTAGATACCCATGCAACCCAATCGTAGGCGGTGGAACTCTCCCACTTAGCCTGAAGCCGTTATTACATAAATATGGAACTCACCAAGAATCTTCCTTCATTGTTGACATGATCCTGCATAACCCACTCGCCAAATTCCTTGAAATCCTTCCGTTAGCATTTCACAAGAACTCTAAGTCATTAACGCCATTCTCATATTCGACCTCTTGCTGAATAGTCAGTAAAATCCCTCGCGAAAACTCCGCCAACCACTCAACCAGTGACCTGCTCACAGAAGATAACCCACCCGCGAAAATTACCAACTGACACCTTCCAACGACGATGTATTGCACAATCTCTACGACATCAATACCCCATCCTACACCCGTTCTGATTTACCAACTTTACCAGTCCGTCCGCTCCTCATGGACATCTACTAAATGCGCGACCATATCTTCAAATTCACAGCTATGCTGCATCCTTCTTCATATCGAACAACTCCTCTCTGTTGTATCCAATCTTTCGCCAAAATAGCAAATATTTCAATTTAAGCCCGTGGAGCCAATCACCGTCCACTAAAATTCTCAAATTGCTCCAAACTTCTCCTCAAGATGTGTGGCTATCTCACTACAGAACTCATATGCTACGCTGCCACTCTACCACTTTGGTCAAACTCACTCCTTTAAACAACTGCTCGACTTCTGCTTCATACACCTAGGCTTCTAGAAATTTAACCATTGCCTGACACTCCCCACATGGCTTTCCTAATCGTATGCTACCCAGTTGTTGCCTCAAATAAATATCATTCTCTGTAGCACTTAAACCAGCAGACCACCACAACTTCAAAACCCTATGAAGATCATATTCCTCGAGCCGCCTACTTTAGAAATACTTATTCAATCCTGAACCACTGCACACCATGATCTCTGACAACCGCTTCTTCAATACTACTTCACATTACTCTGACCTAATGCGACTGAAGAAACCGTAGCACCGGCGAACTTAACACATCCTCTTCAATCAAAGGCGACGATGCCACAATCACAGATGAAGATTCCACCTCTCTTGAAAACACCCACTCGCATTACTCTATAAACCCGAACCTGATCATTTATAGTCCAATTGTTTTTCCTCCGCCAGAAATAAAATACTGAAATCTTGGAATCACGCTCGGAGTAGAACTCCTATCAAGTCATTCATTTCCCCGACATATAGGCAAGCATTCTATCATCAGATCAATACTGTGCGATAACCAATCATAAGCATCATAACAACCTGAGCATAGCCTCAAAGCTCTCAGAAACACAACTACTGAGCTGAAACAACAAAATATCCTCACGCAGAGCAACGACAATAGCCCCAAACAATTACGCATGGAAAAACATCATGCACCATATCTGTAGTACCATTACAATTCCTCAAATTCTCGATTTATAGCAAGCGCTTCACGACATGTAAAATTGAGTAAGAAGAAATGTAGGCATAAGCCTCAAAGGAATCAAATCGCACGATAAGGAATCAAGAAGTGAAGTACTCCTAACAGCCCTGTAGCCTCTCGAAGATAAGTACAGGCTTCTCCGTACCGATCCGCAAGACTCTACTAGACTTGCTCATGGCTGGTGAGACATATGGGAACCTAGTTCTCTGATACCACGTTGTCACGACCCAAAGTCCATCAAGGTCGTGATGGAACCGGACACCACTGTTAGGCAAGCCAACACTCGATGGTTAATTAAATTCCTATTTTAGTATTATGAAAATCCTTACTTTTTTTTTCATTATATAAAGATCAAATAAAGTTACCTAGTAAATAACGATGTTTTAAATAATTCAATCGACAAATACATCCCAAAGTCATCCCAGAACCCGGTGTCAAAAGTGCATGAGCAGTTTCTGAGAAAAAACAAATGAAACACAATAACCGTCCAGAATACAAATGGGACAGTAAAGAAAGTACAATACATCCGAGGAAGACTATGTTGACTGCGGGTCGTCTCGAGGCGAGCATCTCTCCTAAGTCTCCAGGTCAGCCACATTACTACGTCAAGCGGGGCCACTAGATATACATGTACATGTGCAATAAAAATGCACAGCAAGTGTAGTATGAGTATGAAAACAACGTGTACCCAGTAAGTATCCCACCCAACCTCGAAGAGGTAGTGACGAGAGGTCGAATTTGACACTTGCTAGAGGTAAATTGTAATAAAATCAAGGGTGACACTATGCATGGATATATAGGTAATTAACAAATACTGATAGGAAATAACAACTTCTTCCACATTTACAAACTTTAAATCTTCATCATTTCAGTTGACAACTTATAATTCAAGGCCAGTAAACAGTTAAAAATTCAGAAAGTACTCAGCAATTATCATACGCAAGAAATGCCGAGGGTCAAATGGCTCGAACCAACGATAAATGTAAAATGTGCACTGCCAAAGGGTCTAACAACTCGAACCATAGATGCATCTATTACCACGCTTGCGAATCGATCATGTGACACGGTCATATATAAATAATAGAGTTACCCTGCTCGCGAATCATACATGCGACTCAGGTACTCATAGATACACAAAATCACACAATAAATTCACTTTTTATCAGGAAAATAATAACCCAAGGAAGTGATAAAATTCTCTTTTAATGGACGCGAAGATAGTATTTAAATCTTTTCGAGAGATTCATTTACCAAGTTCGATAAGGTTTAATCATTTCTAAATTAATCAATAAAGTTACAAGTATGGCAAATAAATCATGCTTTTGGGTCCTAGACTACCCGGACATAAGCATAATAGTAGCTACGCACAGACTCTCATCACCTCGTGCGTATGTAGCCCCCACAAATAGTAACACGCACTTAATTATTTCACCTATGGGGACAGTTCCCTCTTACAAGGTTAGAAAGGAGACTTACCTCGCTCCGAAGATTCATAACCGGCCTCCAAGCCCTTCCGACGACTCAAATTGATGCACTACGCCCCAAAACTATCCAAATAACGGGCAAACCAATGAAAATACACTCTAATACTTATAACAATTCAATTTATATAAATTCCTAACTCCGCTCGGAAAGTTGACAATATTTTCCTCGAGCCCACGTGTCTGGATTCCGAAATTTTTCAAGGATAAACTTTACCCATAGCCTCACTAACTCAAGTATATAATTTACTCTAAATTCCATGCCCAAATTCGTGGTAAAAACCAAAAATACAAATTCTAGGTCTTTCCACCAAAGCCCCAAATTTTCTACTAATTTCCATGACCAAATCTATATACAAATCTTGTATTTAACTTGAAATGAGTAGAAACAACTTAACTTGACATAGATGACGACAATCCCCACTTGAAGCTCTCCCAAAAATCACCCAACCAATAGAAAAATGAAGAGAAATGACCAAATCCCGCTTTTAAAACACTCTGCCCATCACTGACCCTACTATGCGATCGCAGGAACGCCTTCGTGATCGCGGAGGCTAAAACTCACTGCCTCCATATTCCCTTCTACGCGTTCGCATAAGCCTACATGCGTTCGCGTAGGCTTCCGAAATCCCAGCTCCGCGTTCGCGTATGCTTGTCGCGATCGCGATGAGCATTTCTCAGCAGCCTCCTAATTTCCCCTTCGCGATCGAATAATCCAAACGGCCCTTGGCCTAGGTCCCAAATTTTCCTCTTCTCGATCGCATACCAATGACCGCGATCGCGATGCACACCAGCTGCACCAGAAATCAGCAGCAGCAAACCATGGGGAAATGATCCGGAACCACCTCGAAACACATACGAGGCCCCCAGGGACCTCGTCTAATCACACGACTCAGTCCCATAACATTCCACGGACCTTCTCGAGGCCTCAAATCACATCAAAAAATTCCGAAACCATGAATCGCACTCCAATTCAAACTTTATGAACTTTGAAATTTCAAACTTCTACATTTGATGCCGAAACCTATCAAATCACGTCCGATTGACCCCAAATTTTACACACGAGTCATATTCAATATTACGGACCTACAAAAACTTTCGGAATTGGAATCTGACCCCGATATCAAAATTTTCACTTCCGGTCGGACTTCTTAAAAACTTCAAATTTCTAAATTTAGCCAAATAACTCCAAAATGACCTACGGACCTCCGAATTCACTTCCGATCGTTCTCCTAACACCGGAATCGCCATATGGAGCTATTCCCAGACTCAGAATCCCAAACGGACATCAATAACACTGAAATGCACTTCAACCAGACTTATGAAATTTCTTCTAAAATGCTAACTTCTGTAATATGCACTGAAATGCTCCCGGGTCATCCAAAACGCGATCCGAACATACGCCCAAGTCTGAAATCATCATACGAACCTGCTGGAATCTTCAAATCCTGATTCTGAGGTCGTTTACTCAAAATTCTTATCTTAATCAATTCTTCCAACTTAAGGCTTCCGAAATGAGAACTTTCTTTCCAATTCGACGCCGAACTTCCCGAAATCAATTCCGACCACGCCTACAAGTCATAATACCTGAAATAAAGTTGTTCATGGCCATAAACCTCCAAACGACGTGCTAGAGCTCAAAACAACCGATCGGGTCGTTACAACTATAATATTCTTAATTAAAGCACTCAAAAGTACAAAACTAAAAATGTTCGTAGACAAAAGTTTTGTACAATACCAACAAATATCAACCCACAGAGAGAAAATTATACATAAAGGAATAAATTTGATCATTAGAAATGTCTTGTTACTTGCTTAGGGTTAGTTGATGAACTTATAAAATAAAGGAAAATAAAATTTTAGATTTTTTATATTAATGTTATAATTAATAATATGTGTATTGTGTAATATAATATATATTTCAGTACGATATCGGTATTTCGGTATTTTATTTTCAAATATAAAATACCATACGTAATACCAAATTATTTTTAAAACTTAAACCAAATACCATGCCGAATACCAAATATCAAAATTTTCGATTTTGGTACGGTAATTCGTTATTTACCAAATTATGCACAGACCTACCTCACTTCCACGTTAGATCGAGATTTCGGGGTCAAAAATTTTTGTGACCCGCCTTTTTTCTTGTTTAAAACTCAAATCTACAATTCAAAATTGGGATTTTTTTCGTATCACTATAAAGCAGTGTGTAGGGCTGGTCCATGGGTCGGGCACTATCAGAACGTCCTGAGACTTACACGTCAGCCTTAGTTATGTTATTCTTACACCTCAAGTATGCCCTAAACACATTTAATGCCTAACACCCGGAGCTTGTTCAATAGTTATTACTCGAATCATGTGTCAAATTTCCTAAGTAACATTGTGGACTCTCAAAATTCTTTAACAAATAAAAAATTAAATTTTATTCATCTATAAGATTAAGAGTAACTCAAATATTGAGTTATAATATTGATATTTACTAACTGGGAACACTTTGGAGGTTTTTGGAGGCTAGCAGTGTTCCAATAGTGTACGTTAGGGTGATAAGGATATGTATATAGTGCTAAGACTCGGGTGAGGACTGTGGGAAGTGACTCGGAGCATTTACCTGTTGTGATGGGGCTGCACCAGGGATCGACTCTGGAATGTACTAATTATTTTTTATGATGTATAATTATTTAATATATTTTCTTAAAAATACGTATTTTTAATACTTTATAATAAATAATATTTATATATATATATATATATTGTTTACCTCGAAATACGAGTAACAATTAAACTTGTAATGTGGTTATAAGGATAAGTGATCTAGTTCAATGTCAATTGGTAAATAGCTAAATAAATAAAGGAATTAAATGATTGTAATAGATCAAACTAGTGTCGTTTGCAAGTTATCGACCTCAGCTTGGAATAGTGTCGAGATTGAACGTTTAGAACCGCGAGAATAATAAGAACAATATGAACAAAATGAACAATAAGAACAGTAGAGAATTAAGAGCGAGTAAAAGAGCATAATGTTTATATTTCTCAGTGAATGCGTGAGTGGTTCATTCTTCACAAATGAGTAGGGTTCCTCTTTATATAGTAAACTAATCCTAAATAAGGTATAACTCTAATTTCGGAAGTAAAATACATGATTTATATCAATAACCGTTAATGGTCTGCCAATTTCGAGATTCTCACCGAGATTGGTGGTCGATTACGGATATCTCGTTATTCCGCTACTTCGATGTCGATTTAGTCTGATCTCGATCCCTCAGTCCTCGTGTTCTTCGATCCTGAACTTGCTTCGATACAGACTCACTCTCGAGGCATACCCTCGAGCCCGTAAAGTCTGGTGTGGTCAATTTTAACCGTATACAGATAGTCCCCACGTTTCTTGGAATGAAACGATAAGAAACTATTTGTGCTTCGATTCCTCGATCATGATGTCAACCCCATGACGTAAGTGATGGATATGACTGAAACGTCTCGTCGATTAAGTTCCCAAAAAACCATTAATGCACGTCAGTCGCCTGTCGGCCACCAGTGATACCGAACTGCCGTATTAAACCTATAAATACCACCTCTTTAGTTGATTCGAACTTTACTTTGCATTGATCCTAAACTCTTGAGTTCCCAATCCTTCTTATCTTTCTATCATCGTCGCTCATTACACCACCGTTGTTTTCACCGACCAATATCATATCTTTCTTCCATCTTCTACAAATATACAAATGGCGAAGACTTCCAAGACATTGCCGCAAAAAGAAAAAAACTTCTTTTTCTTCTTCCCGGTCGGCGATAAGACACTGTGGAGCCTTGTATCGAGGAATGTACCCCGGGGCCAATCTAATTAACTTCTGAATTCAAAGTTGAAAGGCCTTCCTCAGCCCCAGGTCACTGTGAACGTATGTCCCGATACATCTGCTCAATATCGGAAGGTGACCTCAAGAGGGTGAAGGAGAATTGTGGTTGGGAAAATATGGAAGTGGTGGTTCCTTCCCCAGAGGAAGATATCACCACTTATGTGAATGGGTACCTTAGCGTATATACCTACCCTTTCACTCTAGGTTTGGGCCCTGTGGACCTGGTCATACTCAACTCCTGCCGCCAATATCGAGTAACCCCCGACCAAATCTATCCCTCATTCTGGCGCATTGTCAACCTAATCATGTTCTTTTCAAGCAAGGTCGAGGGATTGACCTTCACCCTCGATCATCTGATAAGAATCTATAGCCCACGCTTTTATCGAGGTGGGTTAATAAAGTTGCAGCATCGAGCTACGAAGATGGTATTCTAAAGTATTGATAAAGACAAAGACCGAGGTTGGATGGGCCGATTCGTCCGAATCAAAACCTCCGATCTGATTCCGGTTGATAAAATGCAATTCCTTGACGAATGGAACATGAAACATAAGTGCGACTTTGATTCGGATATTTTACTATTTTACTTTCTCTATTTCTTCACTAACTCATGTTCTCTTCTCTCGATGTAGCTTCTTCTTCGTTTCCCGGTGCAATTTCGGATCTCGAAGGCTGGGTTTGACAACTACCTCCACCTCTACTTACGTCGAACGTTGCTGGCGTGATTGGCGAAAGGCCGATGGGAGGCCAAAAACCACGGTGAGTCCCTTTGCTCGCACATCGAGATTTTCTTTGTAGTATAACTCTTACTTACTTGGTATCTTTACGTGCAGTACTTGGTCAGAATGTAGTTATGAGGCCATCTCCGCCTAGGGAGGAGGAGGCGTCGAAGCCGAATAAAGAGCGGAAGAGGAGAAGTACCTCCCCATCCAATATCCCCAAGCCAAGAAAAAATAAAGCTCGAAAGTTCAAAGCCGAAACCTCCGCCCCTTGTATCGATAAAGGGGGTGAAGATGACAACTGCCAGCTCGTAGCTCGAAGTACGGTATCTATCAAGCCGGTGGGGCTCAAGGCGACTCCTTCTCGGGCTGAGGTCGTTACGGAGGAGGGTCCGAGCAAGGTCCCTGAGCAATTGGGTGGTGAGGATGCCTTCCGCCGTGATAACCAGCCGGTGGACGTGCCCGAAGGGTCTTGCACGGAGGCCCTTCAAAAAGAAGATAATGCCAAGTGATTCACTTGGGGTCATCAACATCGGCGACTCGCCACTCGATCCTGCATTTTTCGAAGGGCAATTCCAAGAAGCCCAAGCCATGGGCACTTCTGATGTAGGACAGGCCCATGAAGAGTGTTGATACCCAATTTTTCCCTATATTATTTTTAAAATGCATATATAGCTTCAAAACAATGCATGAGCATCAATTAATATTTTTCCATAATTTCTGCATTTTTCTAAAGAATTCTATTAATTTATCCCAGTATTTTATTTATATAAATAATTACTAATTGCTGCACAAATGGTTTCATAATGATTTTATCGTTTAATTTTATCATTTATATTTATACCAAGATTTATTATTTCATGAATAGTCATATTTATATTTTTGGGTTATAATTGCAATAACATTGCAATAATAGCTCATGTATGCATTATTACCTTATTTCGCCAGAAAATAGCTTTTTATATTTTATAAATATCAAGTAATTATTTTTATTTTTGTAGGCAACCCGCTAGGCATAGCCTAGGGCTAGTTTTTATTTATATACCAAATTAAAGACAGAGTTGCATGTTGTCCTACACAAGGTAGGACTGTAACAGAATGAAAAAATACATAAATCCTATTACCAAATTTGAACATGTGATGTCCAAAATTGGTATTACACACTGAACTAATACTATCTCATATATAACTTCCTAAAACTTGATTAAATACTAGCACTTTGCACACATAGCCAATTATGTTCCAAATTGGGACTCTATTATTTTTGTACTTGCTTGAAATTTGCACAAATAGCCGTCTCTTTCTAAAAATAGTAATGTGTCACTTCTTTGCTCATCACTGGTTTGTTGATCCATTCCTCCTAATTGTTTATTATTTCTTGTTGATGTCTCTTCCTGCAAACCATCTCTTTATATCATACTTTCATTTTCCAGTAACTCCAAATCCCAGCTTGAATCATGTTCTTCTAAAATATTTTGCCAATGTTGCCTACTCGACTGCCTTTTCTTGTTCCTCTGTTGTGCATCGTGTATCATTTGCATATCTATCCAATCTTCTGCGCACACTGTCCATCTCAATCTTCATGTGTTGCATTTATCTTCTGCTTCATGCAGTAGCACATCCCAAACACATGCAGCCAACACACTGTCAGTTGTATTTGAGTCTTGCATACCTCTGTCTTTTGGTAGGAAGTTTTCAATTTGTATCCTAAGGTAGATCGTGTTCTTCAGTTCTTGCATGAGGACATAGTTGTGTGTTGTTCTTGAGAGGAGCCTCCACCATAAGGTTTTGGTACCTTCTTCTACAACTAATATCCTCATATAACTCCAAGCTCCCATGCTTGTGCATATCTTTGATTTCCTACCAATGGAATGAGTACATTGTACTAATACCACCATCTGGTAGTTCCTCAAAGAATATGGCACAGGTACAGTAACATCTCCTGCAAAAAAGAAAAAGGTGTTAGCAAAAACTATCCTTTCCATATTCTCTTCCCAAAGGATTTGAATATGGTAAATGACTCCAAGATCTACTTTTCGTCTTTCTTTCTGCTTATTTTCCATTGATTTTGTGTTGATCATTATACCTTATCCTTCATCTCCTATATGCTAGCATCCATATTTGTTACACCAACCATCCTTCAATTCAAATGTGTGGAATTCCCAGTAACTTCCCTCCTGTATGAAGCCTTGTGTTTGGTCTATTAGCCTCATATCAAACTGTCTTGCCCCTCTATTTGTCTGTTTCCTATATCCCATGTACCACTACTCCTTTTAATGTACTTTTTCTGCAAACTCCAAACTTGTATACAGTTGAAATTGGAGAAACTATGTTGATCCACTCCTTTATATGCCTGGTTCCCTGCATCCTTTATTCTGATCTGTCCAATTCGATTAGACTTTCTGGACATTGTTCCTATTCAGCAACAATTTTCAGTTATTGTGTCATTCAGTATAAGCAGCACCTGTTCTTGTTCATCTACATCTATAACACATTCTCCAAACTTCCCAATTCTGTTAAAAGTTCTGGGCAATGCTTCTTTATTTCTCCTAACTATGATGACACACATACGTAATTCTCTATCCTCCACTTATGATCTAGTTTTAATATCCCTTGATCTCAGCTGCCCAATTTTCTTATGCTTTCTGGGCAACATTCTTCTATTTATATAGCTTGAATCCCCATCCATGTGCAGTACCTTGCTGTTGAATTTGTTAATAGGTGCACATCCTTTCCAAACTCTGACTTGGCTTGATCTTGTCCTAGCTACTGTGCAATTTCCACACTATAGTATCTTTCCAGTGGAATGAATCCTTAGCATTAATACCACCAACTGAAATTCCCCTCTAATATGGATCAAATGCGCATCATGTGTACCTACAAAAAAGAAACCTTTGTTAGTAAAAAAGATCATCACCCCATTCTCCTCCTTTAGGATTTGAATAGGGCAATGGTAAAGATCAACTACAAATTTATTTTCTTCCTTCATAACTCCTGGACCTCCTCTTAATTCCTTGCAACTCTTATTCTGAGATATGGGCATTGTAATTTGTCCTCATTAACTATCCTCCTACTAATTGGGTCAAGCTCCCAGAAATTATGACACTCAATATCTCCCACATCAAGCGCATAATTTGCTAAATGGTCAGCTAGCTTATTCCCCTCTTTGTAAATATGAGACACCTTAACATTTCTTTCCTCCTTTATTTCCAGAATTTCATCAATTTGATCAACAATCACCCAGGGAGGTTTCCATGTTCCTTCAATAACGTTTATCAACAGCATAGAGTCATATTGCACCAGGATCTGAGGGTAATTCATTGCCTTGCACATCCTTAAGGCCTCCAAAATTTCCATAACCTCTGCTTCATTGTTTGAGCCTTCCTTGATCTCTCTTCCTACTGTATATTTCACATCCCCATTCTCATATCTTAAGCAAAAGGCAATAGCATTTCTTCTTGGATTGCCTCTACTCTCTCCATCTATATTTACCTTTATCCATCCTTCTTCATGAAACTCCCAAATTACTTTTTCACACTTCAACTTTGGTGTATAATTACGTAGCATGTTGAGCAGTTCATGCCACTTGTGAGGTACCCTAAGTCCTGGATTTCTTACTTGCACCAACTGTTGGAGAGTAGTAGATACTTGGTATATGACTCGACCGACTGAAACTACATCTCCATATTTCAAGTTGTTCCTTCTCTTCCACAACTCCCACACTATACATGCGGGCAGGGCTTGCAATATTGGTTTGATTCTTGGCAGGACTTGAGCAGTCCAACATTTGGTGATCGCCTGATGTAAGGACAGTCCTTCCACTTTTATTCCTACTCTAGGAAGAAAGTATTTCCATACTATTTTAGCAGCATTTGAAGTGTAGAATAAATGCTCCAGGGATTCTTCCTTAGGATCTGCACAACACCGACATTTGGATGGCATGAAGTAGCCCAACCTCCTCATAAAGTCATTTAGAGGCAGCTTTGCTTTCAAAACCTTCTACATGAAGAAGGAGATCTTGAAAGGAAACCCCTTCACCTATATCATCTTATGGGATACCCTAGGATGGTCTCGCCTTCTCAAGTACTCCCACGCTGATTTCACTGTAAATGGCCTCTTGTTTCTAGCATCCAATATGGAAAGTCTAACATATTATCCTGTATTGGAGGTGGGATATTATCAATAATATGATGTCCCAAATCCATAGGTAAAGCTTCAAACAGTCTCTCCACATGCCAATTATTGTTCTCCACCATGTCCCTTACATTGTGTATGTCTTCATCAACTCCAAACTGTGGTGGAATTAGGAAGTATAATGCTCCTAAACCTGTCCAGTTGTCAAACCAGAATAAGGATGACCCCATTTTTGGCTTCCATGTGATTTGATGCTCGATTATATCCCTGAATTCAATCATTTTCCTCCATACGTGTGAACCATTTCTTCTCCAAGGTACAATGACTACGTTTAGTTTTTTGCAGTACTTTTGGCTCATAAATGAGCGCCATAGGCTCGGCTTAGTTCGAAAAGTCCACCACAACTTGCAAAAGAGTGCCTTTGAGACATCATGCAGCGACCTAAATCCAATGCCACCTTTATCATATGGCATACAAAGAGTGGTCCATAAAGCCCAATGCCTTGAATTTCCTCCTACATTGCTGCTCCAAAATATTTTGTGGAGCTTATTGATCACATAGTTTGGAGGATTCACAGCAGATAGAAGGTGCTTTGCAAGACATTAGTGATCATCACAGCCCTTCCACTTATAGATAGCATTTTTCCCTTCCACGACTGCAGCTTATCCATTACTTTTGTAAGCAGTCCTTGATAGTAATCAGTTCTTCTCCTTGCATAGAAAACTGGGCAGCCTAGGTATGTAAAAGGGAATTCTTGTTTTGCAATGCCAGTGATTCTTTCAACCTTCCTAACCACCTCCTCATATGTCAAATGGTGCATATAGATGGAAGATTTGTTCTTATTCACCAACTGTCCAGAAGCTGCCTCATAAGCACACAAAATACTCATCACCAACCTTAGTGATATTTCATCAGATGAGGAGAAGATTATGGTATCATCAGCATAGGACAATTGATTTATTTTTGGGCTCCATTTTGGAAGTCTAAATCCACAAAAGTACAGTCCATATGCAGTGAGTCTAAACCTCTCTAAAGATCTTCAGAAGCCAATATAAACAGTGTAGGTGACAAACGGTCACCTTGTTTAACTCCCCTAGATGACTTGAAAAATCCATGAGTATGACCATTAACTAGTATTGAATACCAATTGTTCCCTACTAGATCAAATATCATCCCAATGAAGCCCTCTGAAAATCCCAATTTCCTCAACATTTTTGTGAGAAACAACCATGATAACCTATCATAGGCGTTTTCCATGTCGAGTTTGATAACTACATTAGGGCCTGCCTTTGTTCTTGTCGAATATCTGTTATAATTTCCTGTGTCAATAACACGTCCTCCACAATACTCCTCCCCTTACAAAACCAGCCTGTTCTTCAGAGATCAAACTAGGAAGTAAGCCAACTAGTCTTTCATGTGTCACCCTTGAAAATATCTTATTCACAAAGATACTTAGACTTATTGGCCTCATATCTGCAAAGGTAGTTACTTCCTTCTTATTTGGTAAAAGAACTATATTTGTGTGTGTCACACATTTGGGATTGTTGCTATCCACAAAAGAAAGCTAATACCATTGCATATATATCCTCCTCGATTATGTCCCAACAAGAATGATAGAATGCTCCAGTAAAGCTATATGGACCGCCTGGTGAATTTCCATTTAGACTAAATAATGCCCTCTTAATTTCTTGTTTTATAGGTATGCTCATTGCCACACCTCCTTTTTCCTCCGGTAAGGGTGGAATAAGGGAGTTTTTCCACTTTAAGTGGCATTATTCGATTTTGGGATTATTTATTAATTTCAGAGTCGCCACCCGAATTTTTTACGGTGTTCTGGGACACCATTTATTTATTGAAATCCCAAACCGAGGAAATTTTGACTCTGTCTAAAATGTCTTCAAACCAGAAATTCGGATAAGGAATTCTGTTAATCCGGGAGATGTGTTAGGCACTCCCGAATTCCGTGGTTCTAGCACGGTCGCTTAACTATTAATATTTGCCCTAATTATCTAATTATTTACATATTTTAAACCTATTGTTCTTTTTTACCTTTCAAAACTGCTTTTAGCATATATGAAAATTATTTGAACAAGTCGCGATATCGCGCACTCATTTGTTTTGTACATATTGCGAATAGCGCCACGTGAAACGCACCCGCTATTTACAACATGTTAAATTTTATTATTGTTTCGAGTTAAAGTCGGGGACATGAGTTGCCAGAACCGAGTGTAGATTATATAGTCAAGACTATGGTCGTGATAATTTTAAAATGCCTATTTGAGGCGATATTCAATTATTTTCTAAGTTTTGGGATTTTTATTTAAAAGAGGTATTTTTAACTTACGGTATATGTATATAAACCAATTTGGATATTTATGGATTTATCTTAGAACAAGTCACGATGGCGTGCACTTGTTATTTTCTTTGAACACATCACAACCACGTCACATGAAATGCATCTGTGATTGCTACGTGCTTATTTTTATTATTGTTTGAAGTTAGGGTCGGGTCACATGAAATGCACACCCGAAATGAGGATTATATGTCACGACCATGCCACAGGAACCGTACCCATAGCCGTGATGATTTATTATTCGTGCGTCAAACAAAGTTTACATTTCCTAACTCACTTTATTGAAACAATTTATCTACACTAATCCCAAGACAATTATAAATCATAACTTATTCAACTTCTAACAATCCAAACCAACAAATAGTTTGTTCACGTCATAAAAGGTTTAAGCTAACAATTTCACTACGGCAAAAACGATACAAAATGAAGTGAAGTCCAGGGATTACAAAGATAACACTAAGACAGTACACAATGTGAACTTTTCATTGAAAAAGAAACATTTTGTTCATTACTAACAAATCAATGAAACAATAGTATCAAAATATTAACATGGATAAAAGGGATTAGATTAATTACAGAATATGAATTTCAATTACAGACCCACAAACATATGTATCCACCCTTTTACGTGAATAATTATTCGTTTATGGTGGCTAAACATATAAACATGAGAAAATTTCCAATTATACGGCTACATAGAAGCCGACTAAGCAGTGACCCAGCGTATGAAATCTTTGAAGGAACAAGCAGCTACCAAACTAGATTTTTAACCCAAACATAGCAAATTCAACATAAGCCAAACACATTTTATATTTTAACAGATCTTAAAAAAAATGAAATTTCAGTACGTACTTGAAGCGTAGGAGCTATTTTGACAAATCTAGTTGCCAAATAAAGGCATAGACAGCAGACAGAGTTCAACGGTGAAGCAAACAACAACATAAATCAGCAAACATCATGAATCGATTCCCAGAAACCTCAACGAGAACTCCGAACCAATGATATTAGTGTAACAAAAAAACATAACTGGATTTTTAATTTCTCTTCTTGTTTCCTACTTTTGCGTTGAAATTCTGAATTTCGCGTGTTCTGGGCGTCAACTCCGGCGACTACAATGATGACTAATCCGAGTCGTAGCTCCCATAGCAGCCGTTTTTTAGGACAAGATTTGAAGGTTTCAGTCACATCCATGGTCATTCGTCAATGTTGGTCGCCACTTTCCGGTGAGACTTACCTCTTTTGACGTGATTCAACTATCTCGTCCACAGATCTGTGAGAACGAGATGAGGAAGGAGGTGAGGGGGAGAGAGATCATGGGTGGATGAACAGACCCGCCGGTTGTCAAGTCTGGCGGCTGACCGGAGAAGGGTGAGGCAGACGAGAGGAAGGGAAGAGCCTTGGCGGCTGCCCGTGTCCAGAAGAACAAGATGGTCTGTAGGATGAAATTCGTTTTGGGTCTAGAAGAAACAGCCTGATGTCGAGAGAGGAAAATAAGGAGTGTATTTTTTCTCTATAGAGGGGTTCCGATTTTTCTCATTCTTGTCAAAGGGGGGTCTATATCTTGTTTGTTGAAGATGAGATCCAAGTTTTGGTCTCTGGTGTATGAGGTGAGGAGAAAGAGAAGTCAGGGAACGGCGCTTATCCTAGAGATTAGGTCTCCTCCCTAGGTCTTTAGGTCTAGTTTGTTTTAATAGGTGAGGGAAGCGGGTTGGGCAGGCGGGTCGTGGTTTCGTGACCGGGTTTGGGCCAAAAAATGGGCCGATCTTGGTAATTGGGCTGCCGAAAATACTTCGCCCAAATAACTGCCTTTCCTTTCTCTCTTCAGCAAATAATTAAGCTTAAATTGCAACCATTTTAACTCCATATTCGCAAATTAAGCCTATTTTGTAAAATTAAGCTAATTATCGTTATTTTCTATTAAGTAACTAAAAATTCATGTGAAACTACTAAAGTATTATTTGTTGTGATTTCAATGTATTAAGTCTATATATTGATAGGTGATTAATTCCTAAAAATACAAATTAAACCTAAGATGGCATGATATGAAAATGTGACGACTTTTTTTATGATTTTTCTATAATTTAAAATATTAAACATGCATGACATGCAACTAAATAAAGAAAAATTCATAAAATTCATAAAAAATTATTTTTTATTATTTTTTAGGAGTAATTTTCATGCGGGGCAAAAATTGAGTGTTCACAGCTGCCCCTCTTTGCTCAAGAACATGAAGTGTTTTCGGGCAAAGATAAAGTGAGCAACCACGAGCAATTTTTGCCCATTTGGTACTCTATTTGGAAGCAATTTGAAAAAGTTTTGACTGAACCTTGCTTCAGAGGTTGCCTACATATCCTTGGTTATAAAGGAATCAAGTCAGTGTAGTTCTGGAAGTTTTGATAGCTGGGACTACCAGAAGCTGTGATTTCACTGTTGTTGCTACTGCTTACTGCTTGTTGAGCTTTACACCAAAATCAAAAATGAAAAAAAAAGACTAAACTAAACCTATCAACTACGAGTTACAAGATTCCTATCTATGAGTCTTCTGAAGCTTGATCTTGAGTCTTGGCTGCTTCTTTATACGGACTTCGATCTGAATCTTGATGCTTGTTAGTTATAGGTGCTGGTTCAATCTTTTTCAGCTTTTCGGATCAAGAATGGACATGCATAGCTTGTGACTTCAATATGTCTTGAGCAGTCCACCTTTTTTCCGCTTCTGTACTTTTGGGGTTCAACTCTTTTCTTTTATTCTTTTCTTTTATTCTGAATTAAGACGTCTTCTTTTAGTCGTCTCGAATCCATTGTACTAAATTGTAATCTGCACCAAAATCAAAACAAACGAACGAAATTTTCTGCCCCAGTTTTCACTAGGAAAATTTCGTGAGTTATTTTAAGGAAATCTACACTACTTTGCTATTGAAAGTGGTGAACAGGTTATGCTGCCGTTAAGAAAAGATAACCAGGTTATGCTGATGTCTGAGGATGATCAAAGGGTCGTTGGCAAGAAGAAATTACCAGGTTCTGTTGTTTCCTGGGAAGGTCAACAGGTTATGTTGTTGCCGGAACAGAGAACACTGGGTTATGCCGGTGTCAGGAAATGTTCAACAGGTTATGCTGTTGTCAAGAAAGATCACTAGGTTATGCCGGTGTCTGGAAAGGTCAACATGTTATGCTGTTACCCGGGGGCAAAGAGATTACTGGGTTATGCCAGCGTCAGGGAATGATCAAAAGGTTATGTTGTTGTCAGAAAAAGATCACCAGGTTATGCCGGTGTCTGGAAAGGTCAACAAGTTATATTGTTTCCTGGGAAAAGAGATCACTGGGTTATGCCAGTGTCAAGAGGTGATCAACAGGTTATACTGTTGTCAGAAAGATCACCAGGTTATGCCGGTGTCTGGAAAGGTCAACAGGTTATGTTGTTGCCTGGGGAAAAGGGAATGATCAACAAGTTATGCCGGTGTCTCGAAAAATCAACATGTGATGCTATTGCCCCGAAAAAGGGAATGATCAACATGTTATGCTGTTGTCAGAAAAAGATCACCAGGTTATGCCGGTGTATGGAAAGGTCAATAGGTTATGCTGTTGCTTGGGAAAAGAGATCATTGGGTTATGCTAGTGTCAGGAGGTGATCAACAGGTTATACTGATGTCAGAAAGATCACCAGGTTATGCCGGTGTCTGTAAAGGTCAACAGGTTATGATGTTGCCCCGGAAAAGGTAATGATCAACAGGTTACGCTGTTGTCAGAAAAAGATCACTAGGTTAGGCCGGTGTCTGGAAAGGTCAACAGGTTATGCTGTTGTCCCGGAAAAGGGAATGACCAACAGGTTATGCTGGTTTCAGAAGAAGATCACCAAGTTATGCCGGTGTCTGGAAAGGTCAACAGGTTATGATGTTGCCTGGGGAAAAGAGATCACTGGGTTATGCCAGTGTCAAGAGATGATCAACAGGTTATGCTGTTGTCAGAAAGATCACCAGGTTATGCCGGTGTCTGCTGGGAGTGGGACCCTATGTTGGCATCAACTGAGGACTGGGATATCCTAGGTTGGCGTCGAGTTATGTCGGCATCAGGTTATGCTGGCATCAACTAGGGAATTGAGACCTTATGTTGGCATCAACTAAGGAATGGAATATCCTATGTTGGAAAAGGTGTAGCTAGGGATTGGAGACCCTATACCACTTTAGGTTTGGACTGTTTTCAACATCATTTTCTTCTTTTCTTTTCTTTTTGTTTTATTTTGAGTGAATGCGGAAAATAATTTTGGAGAAAACTTCCCTTTTTGGAGTCGTTGTTGTAGAGCTACTTCTAGCCCTTGCGCAATTCCTTTTGGTTGCACCTGCTTTTTGCACGGTTTCTTTTGAGTTGTACCTGTTTCAGATTTTCAAACAAAGAACAATTTGTTAGTTTGAAACTGTGGTTGGTTTTTCGGCCTTGATTATTTCAACTGCTTGATCTCGACCCCTTTGACGAAGATCTCAACTGCTTGCTTGCTTGATTGCTGGGGATTGGGTTTCATTTCTAAATCCGGGGACCCTGGCTTTCCAGATTTTTCCAAGGCGATCGGTCACGTGGGGCCCAACATTTTGACTTTATTTCGCCTTTGTAGGCCTTTCGCTTGCTTTTCTTTTGGATTTTCGAGGTATCAGGGGGAATTTTTGGCCCCTTAAATTCTGCTGCAACGGTTAGTCTCGTGGGACTTAACCTTTTTCAACTTTATTTTGCCTTCATCGGCCTTTCATTTCTGATTTTTCCCCCACTTTAGCCTTAGGGCATTTGGATTATTTCGGCTTTTCAAACCTTGCCGAGATGGTTAGCCACGTGGGACCCTACTTTTCAACTTTATTCGCCTTTATAGGCACTTCAGTTTGATTTTTTCTCTTTCAAGGGTTTTGAGTTTGAAACATCGGCCGCTACGGCCAGTCGAGATCGACTTGATGCCCCTCATGAGGTCGGGCGCCTTTTGCTTATTAGCCCGTGTCAAATGAGGACCCTGTAAATCAGTCTTGCCATCCTTTCTTTGCCTTAGTTTCGGAACAAAGTTAGACCGAAAGGGGTTCAAAAGAAAATAAATGACAGAATGGAAAATGAATTTAAGCAAGAGGTATCCCTTTCGGGGAAAGGAAAGAAGGACTTATCTGGAGTGAATGCGGACTTCGATAAACATGACATGCTTCTTGGATTGGATTCCTGATCCGTGTAAACCGTCCGTCTCTCAGAAGTTCATCACAACTATCACCTTGAGATTGAGAAACCTTGGCCCGGACTGTGTCCATGTCAGCGACCCATTATCCTTTTCCATCAGTGGAGCCCTTTGCGAGTTTTCGCCAACTAAACTTTCTCATTTCTCTTCTCACCATCGCCTTGTAATGCTCTTTGCGAGTTTTCACTAACAAGACTCTCTCATTTTAATTTCTCTGCTCACCATCGCCTCACGGTGCCCGTGTGGGTTTTCACCGATAAGACTCTCTCGTTTTAATTTCTCTCATTGTTCGTCTTAAGCTCCAAACATGTACAAAACAAACGAGTTTTATATTCAACAGAAGCCAAACACATTTTATATTTTAACAGATCTTAAAAAAAATGAAATTTCAGTACATACTTGAAGCGTAGGAGCTATTTTGACAAATCTAGTTGCCAAATAAAGGCCATAGACAGCAGACAGAGTTCAACGGTGAAGCAAACAACAACATAAATCAGCAAACATCATGAATCGATTCCCAGAAACCTCAACGAGAACTCTGAACCAATGATATTAGTGTAACAAAAAAACATAACTGGATTTTTAATTTCTCTTCTTGTTTCCTACTTTTGCGTCGAAATTCTGAATTTCGCGTGTTCTGGGCGTCAACTCCGACGACTACGATGATGACTAATCTGAGTCGTAGCTCCCATAGCAGCCGTTTTTTAGAACAAGATTTGAAGGTTTCAGTCACATCCATGGTCATTCGTCACTGTTGGTCGCCAATTTCCGGCGAGACTTACCTCTTTCGATGTGATTCAACTATCTCGTCCAAAGATGTGTGAGAACGAGATGAGGAAGGAGGTGAGGGGGAGAGAGATCATGGGTGTATGAACAGACCGGCGGGTTGTCAAGTCTGGCGGCTGGCCGGAGAAAGGTGAGGCAGACGAGAGGAAGGGAAAGAGCCTTGGCGGCTGTCCGTGTCCAGAAGAATAAGATAGTCTGTAGGATGAAATTCATTTTGAGTCTAGAAGAAACAGCCTGATGTCAAGAGAGGAAAATAAGGCGTGTATTTTTTCTCTAGAGAGGGGTTCCGATTTTTCTCATTCTTGTCAAAGGGGGCTCTGTATCTTCTTTGTTGAAGATGAGATCCAATTCTTGGTCTCTAATGTATGAGGTGAGGAGAAAGAGAAGTCAAGGAACGTCCTCATCCTAGAGATTAGGTCCCCTCCCTGGGTCTTTAGGTCTAGTTTTTTTAATAAGTGGGGAAGCGGGTCGGGCAGGCGGGTCGTGGTTTCGGGACCGGGTTTGGGCCAAAAAATGGGCGGATTTTGGTAATTGGGCTGCCGAAAATGCTTGGCCCAAATAGTTGCCTTTCCTTTCTCTCTTCAGCAAATAATTAAGCTTAAATTTCAGCCATTTTAACTCCATATTCGCAAATTAAGCCTATTTTGTAAAATTAATCTAATTATCATTATTTTCTATTAATTAACTAAAAATGCATGTGAAACTACTAAAGTATTATTTATTGTGATTTCAATGTATTAAGTCTATAATTTGATAAGTGATTAATTCCTAAAAATACAAATTAAACCTAAGATGGCATGATATGAAAATGTGACGACTTTTTTATGATTTTTCTATAATTTAAAATATTAAACATGCATGGCATGCAACTAAATAAAGAAAATTCCTAATATTCATAAAAGTTTATTTTTGATTATTTTTTAGGAGTAATTTCCATGCGGGGCAAAAATTGAGTGTTCACACTCATGAGTTTCTCATTTTGTGCCATGTCAACCATGCTAGGTACATGGTTTAATATCTCAAAATTGGTTGGCACCACACTTTCAAATAACTGATCCTTGTGAAAATTGACTGCCTCTTCTGCTATAAGCTCATCTTCTTCAATCCAGTTACCCATGTTGTCTTGGATTCTTTTAAGCTTCAACCTATTCCTTCTCCCATTGACATGAGCATGGAAGAATTTAGTATTTCTATCACCATCTTTGAACCAAGCCATCCCTACTTTTGTCTCCAGAATTCTTCTTCTAATGCCAAATATTTAATCATTTCTGCTTGTACCTTATGTAATCTCTGTCTATTTATCTGAGTAGGAAAGGCCTCAAACTCTATTTCATGCACTGATACAACCTCTTCTAGGCTAGCAATTTTTTGAAAGATGTCCCCATATGTAGCTTTGCTCCAACTAGACAGCGCCTTCTTAAGTTTGCTCAACTTATAATTGAAGATCACAAACAGATTTGCAGAAAAATCTATTGTCCAGCTTTCCTTAACTACCTCTTTGAAAGATGCATGTTTTACCCAGAAATTAAGAAACCTGAATGGCTTCTTAACATGTGTGGCTTCATATCACATTTCAGCAGCAAAGGGCAGTGGTCAGACCCTATTTTTGAGAGGTGAGTTACCTCTAGGCCAGGGAAAGTCTGCTTAAATTCGCAGTTACCTAGACACCTATCAAGTCTCTTAAAGATACAGTCATCATCGGACCTTCCATTCCACCATGTATAAATACTCCCCTTGAAGCCCAAATCTGTCAAGTTGCAGGTGTTAATGCAATGCCTAAAATCATCAACTTCATTTATGGAAACAGGTAGGCCTCCATAATTCTCTTATTCATCCCATATGACATTAAATTCACCTCCTACAAGCCATGGTAATGTCATATCAAAGGTTAATTCATATAAATAATCCCATAGTTCTATCCTTTCAATAACATTACACTTGGCATAAACCAAACTTAGCATGAGTTCAACATGTGATTCTGTATGGAATAATCTCAAAGAGAGCTGCTGCATCAAATTATATATAACTGTTACTTCAAAAACTTCATCAATGAAAGCCCGGATCTTATTAGATACATTAACCACTACCTGGGCTAGTCCTATCCTTCTTTTGTATTTCTCCATCTTGCTTGACTGTTGCATTGGTTCTAAAATCCCTATGAACTGAAAATGATGTTGCCTATGCATTGTGATTAATCTTTCAAAGGCCTACATGGTATTGACATACCTCACATTCCATATTATGGCATCCATTACTGATTCAAAGACTTTGATAGTGTCCTCCTTGTTTGTACCCCTCCTGCTGGAATTGGTGTTGCATCCTTTCCTTGTTTTTTCTTTCCTTTGGCCGCTGATTTCACTTTGTCAATGTGTCTTGGTGATAGATATCCCTGCCTAGTCACATTAAGAAAGTTTTGTGCTATTGACTCCTTATCCATATCCTTATTTGCATGATCATCTTGCACCATGTCTCCTTCTGTTGCTACCATCTCTGTATTCTTCTGCATAACTCTCACTGCCTTATTCCCAACATTCTCATCAATTTGGAAATGTGCAAGATTCAATGGAACAGTAACCTTAATTGCAATCTGCAGCTTGCTCGACTGTTTTCTTGCACCTTTTGCACTGCCTTTTAATTTAGAAGTACCAGTTCCTGTGTCTTTCTATCCTGCAATATTTTGAGCTTTATGTATCACACCAGCTACTGTTCCACCAGGATCATCAGTATTACATACATCCACATTGATAGCATTTAACTTAGTCTGAGCAGCAGGCTGTTTGAGATTAGCTAGACTCTGTTCCTCAGAAGGTTGTTTACCTTTGTTCACCTCATTTACACTTTGATCCTCCTCATTAGTTGCATTACCTCCAATTTCATCTTCACTTGGCATTTCATCAGGAATTTCACCTTCAGCAGAATTTACCTCATTCTGATCAGCCCATAACCTGCCTCCTTTCCACTTAACTCTCTCATTACTTTTGAATTTTTCAAAGTCTGGATCTTCAACTTGATCATTGTCCATATTATTTCCCAGTTCTCCATCAACTCTAGTATCCTGAATTGGAACCTCTTGACATGATAAGTTGATGGCAACCACATTGTCATTGAATGTTCTTTGTACCCATTGTGTAGTAGACTCCTTTTGTTGATTATCCTCCATTCTTTTCTCATTGTTCCCGACCTATTCCATATTGGAACCTGAATTAAGGTTGACATTAATAGCATAAGAGTTGGCATTAGGAGCAATATGGTTAAGAATCTTTCCAATTGTGCTAGGCACTCCAGTGTTCTTTTTCATTGATTTGGCAGTCTGAGGTGATTTTGGTTTATATGCTGGTGTTGCAGGATTGAGAGAATTCTACA
This sequence comes from Nicotiana paniculata, assembly GCA_005239505.1. Taxonomy (NCBI): domain Eukaryota; kingdom Viridiplantae; phylum Streptophyta; class Magnoliopsida; order Solanales; family Solanaceae; genus Nicotiana; species Nicotiana paniculata. Next base: position 64,605 of record ML353245.1, read on the forward strand.
CAGATTCTTGCATATAGTTTCCATCAACCAAAGCTAATTGATTGTGATCATTGGCTTCATTACTTTCTACTTCCAGAATTGCAAATTGATTTGCAGTTTGTACTTGTTGAGGCATCAAAGTATTTTGCTTGTCAACTGGCACAATTTCTTGCCCAGTTCTAGCCACACCATCTGATTTATTGTCCTTTCCTTTGCCTCTATTGTCTCTAACTTCTTTCCATTGAGGTCCCACATTACCAACCACTCTACCACTTGATAAAATCATTAAGGGGGCAGCTTCTTTTCCTCTGTCTTTGTTTCCTTGCACCACTGGTTCATTCACACCAGGCTCAACATCTTTCTTATTCTCCAAAAGTTCAGGATTTAGTCTCTAACACTCTAGCATATCATGTCCCTGAAGTTTACATTCCTTGCAATATTTAGGCATATAGTCATACCTAATTGTGACCCATTCTGTCTTTACCTCACCAGTCACCTCACTTTCAATATACATTCGAACCTTCTTAGGGTCATCATCTAGTAAATCCACCAGTATTTTCACACGAGCACAACTAGGTCGAGTCTTGTTCACTGTAGCTATATCAAGGTGTAATGGTGTACCAACTGCTGAAGCTAGGGAAAATAAGTATTCCTTAACAAAAAAGGTTGGTAATAAATTAGGAAAAGATATCCATGCCATAACCTTTGGAGTCTCTCTGCCCCTCGTATCGATAAAGGGGGTGAAGATGACGACTGCCAGCTGGTAGCTCGAAGTATTGGATCTATCAAGTCGGTGGGGCTTGAGGCGGCTCCTTCTCGGGCTGAGGTCGTTTCGGAGGAGGGCCCGAGCAAGGTCCCTGAGCAATCAGGTGGTGAGGATGCCTTCCGCCGTGATAACCGGCCGGTGGACGTGCCCAAAGGATCTCGCACGGAGGCCCTTCAAAAAGAAGATAATGTCCCAAGTGATTCACTTAGGGTCATCAACATCGGTGACTCGCCACTCGGTCCCGCATTTTTCGAGGGGCAATTCCAAGAAGCCCGAGCCATGGGCACGCCCGATTTGGGACATGCCCATGAAGAATGTCGATACCCAATTTTTCCCTATATTATTTTTAAATGCATATATATCTTCAAAACAATGCATGAGCATCAATTAAAATTTTCCCATAATTTCTGCATTTTTCTAAAGAATTCTATTAATTTATCCCAGTATTTTATTTATATAATTAACTACTAATTGCTGCACAAATGGTTTCATAATGATTTTATGGTTTAATTTTATCATTTATATTTATACCAAGATTTAATGGAACAGTAACCTCAGCTGCAATCTGCAGTTTGGTCGACTGTTTTCTTGCACCTTTTGCACTGCCTTTTGATTTAGGAGTACCAGTTCCTGTGTCTTTCTGTCCTGCTATATTTTGAGCTTTATGTATCACACCAGCTGCTGTTCCACAAGGATCATCAGTATTACATACCTCTACATTGATAGCATTTAACTCAGTCTGAGCAGCATGTTGTTTGAGATTAGCTAGACTCTGTTCCTCAGAAGGTTGTTTCCCTTTGTTCACCTCATTTACACTTTGATCCTCCTCATTAGTTGCATCCCCACCAATTTCATCTTCACTTGGCATTTCATCAGGAATTTCACCATCAGCAGAATCTACTTCAGTCTGATCAGCCCATAACCTGCTTCCTTTCCTCTTAACCCTTTCATTACTTTTGAATTTTTTAAAGTCTGGATCTTCAACTTGATCATTGTCCATATTATTTCCCAGTTCTCCATCAACTCTAGTATACTGAAATGGGACCTCTTGGCATGATAAGTTGATGGCAACCACACTGTCATTGAATGTTCTCTGTACCCATTGTGTAGTAGACTCCTTTTGTTGATTATCCTCCATTCTTTTCTCATTGTTCCCGACCTGTTCCTGATTGGCACCTGAATTAAGGTTGACATTAATAGAATTAGAGTTGGCATTAGGAGCAGTATGGTTAATAATCTTTCCAGTTGTGATAGGCACTCTAGTGTTGTTTTTCATTGATTTGGCAGTCTGAGGTGATTTTGGTTTATATGCTGGTGCTGAAAGATTGAGAGAATTCTGCACAAATTCTTGCATATAGTTTCCATCAACCAAAGCTAATTGATTATGATCATTGGCTTCATTACTTTCTACTTCCAGAATTGCAAATTGATTTGCAGTTTGTACTTGTTGAGGCATCAAAGTATCTTGCTTGTCAACTGGCACAATTTCTTGCCCAGTTCTAGCCACAGCATCTGATTGCTTGTCCTTTACTTTGACTCTATTGTCTCTAACTTCTTTCCATTGAGGTCCCAAATTACCAACCACTCTACCACTTGATAAAATCATTAAGGGGGCAGCTTCTTTTCCTTTGTCTTTGTTTCCTTGCACCACTAGTTCATTCACACCAGGTTGCACATCTTTATTATTATCCATATGTTCAAGATTTAGTCTCTAACACTCTAGCATATCATGTCCCTGAAGTTTACATTCCTTGCAATATTTAGGCATATAGTCATACTGATGTGTGGTTAGAATTCATGGTTTAACACATTAGGTGCCGTACATTTTATATGCGTTAATGATGAAAATACACTGCGTATGTGCCTAATGGAGTCTATTTCATGTGTAGGTGAATTGGAGATGGAAGCCGAGTTAAATGGATGCATAAACGTCGAAAATACGCTCAAGAGTCGAAAAGGAGTGACCGGGCTATAGCCGGGCGTTTAGGCTGTAAAGCCTGGTCATACCAGGATATAGCTGGGCCTTTAGGCTATAAAGCCTGGTAGGACCAGGCGTTTGGGGGGTGTTTGAGACCTAACGCCAGGCTTGGCCAGGCTTTATCCAGGCGTTTGGGCCAAAAAGCCTAGTCCCTAGTCTGGCAAATCCGAGTTTTGTAGATTTTAAGTGTTTCCCGGTTTGAATAGAAGTCTCCTACACGTTTAGGGTTTGTCTTAAACATATAAATAGACCCAAAAACACAACTTGAAGGGGGTGGATGCCATTAGAGAGAAGAGAAGCATGTGGAATAATACTCAGCAAAGCAAAACATTGATTTTTACATCCTTTATTCATTACTTTGTAGTTTAATTATGCAAGTTATTTTGGAGTTGATTAGTATGAGCATGATTAGCTAATTTCTTTAATCTAGGGTTTTGGTGGAACCCGTTGGGGATGAACTTATTGTGATATTAATATAGCTTTGAGTGGTTGATTAAACTCTATTTTTTCAACTACGTTTTTGTTATAGTTGATTGAAGGGCCCTCAATTATCTGTTCCTATTTATTATGTATCTACTTGAGAGAGAGTGCATATTTAGGTAGTTGTTTGAACAACATCACTCCCGTAGTATAGACGAAAGTCATAACCGAGGGTTTAGAAGTTGGATTAGAAATAACGATACTTCGGGTGCAATCTAAAGTGAACTGTAATGCAATCTAGCTAGTGTAACTTGAGAGAGTGCGTCTAGTAAATTATCATAATTACTTGAGAGAGATTTATGGTAGATAAAGTGTTCATGATTGATAGAGTCAACTAATCAAACTATAAAAGTATCCGAGAAGGAAGTTCACCGACGGGGGAAACCATAACTTTAGACCTTTATTATAATTGTTTACATCATATTGTTAGTTAATCATTAGTTTATTAATTTTGTCAGTAGAAATAATAAAACATTATCTATTGATATTCAAAAATCTTGAGAAAATTGATTAAGTAAAAGTTTTGTATTCTGACGGCTTGATTGATACGTAAATTCCCTGTGGGATCGACTCTGGGCGTAATACCCTGGATTACATTTGCAACCCCCTTTTAGTCTTTCTATAAGACATAGTTGAGCTTGATCAAATTTTGGCGCCGTTGTCGGGGAATTAACGGTGTTATCAATTGAAGTTGGAAGAAATACAAAATTCTGAAATATAGTCAATTTTCTTCAAATTTTCATTTATACATTGAAAGCTTAACGTTTGCTAACTTGCTTGTACAGGTGCATGCCTAGAAACTCATCGAGAACTGGTGAAGTAGTTGAAGCCTTATCAGACCCCGAGAAAGTTTTCAAGGCCCTAAACCGGGCCAACCGGAAAAGCAAACAACAACCATCAATTGAACAACTTGAACCTGACATGGAAGATCCAAACAATAGGAACAACAATGGGGATGACGTAGTAGACACAGTTCGCAGATAGGGGCAGAGGCTCCTTTAAATAACTAGGCACAACCCACGGCAGAGAATTTGGCCACTGCGATACTAGTCCCTCAGATACAGGCCGAGTCCTTCCAGATTACAAATAATATGTTGCACTTGTTGCAGAACAAGGGACTATTCTCAGGGTCATACATCGAAGACCCCCAGCAGCATTTGAAGAACTTCCTGTCAATTTGCAAAACACAGAGGCAGCCAAACGTCACTCAGGAGGCAATAAAACTGTTGTTGTTTCCATTCTCAGTGACTGGAGCTGCCCAGACTTGGCTAAACTCACTCCCCATCAATTCCATTACCACATGGGAGGAGTTAGTTAAGCAGTTCGTGAACAAGTTTCATCCACCCAACAAGACTGCTCAACAAATTGATGAAATCTTGATCTTCAGACAGAAACCAGTTGAAGCATTGCAGGAGATATGGGAATGATTTAAGGGAGTGCTGGTTATCTGTCCACACCATGGTATTCCGTGTTGACACCCAATTTTGTCCCTCTTTTCTTCCAAAATATTTATTTAAGCTTCTAATATCACTAATAATGTAAGAATAGTCATTTTACCATTTTTAGCACAAACTAGACCTAATTATTATTTTTATTGACTTAATATCATTATTACTAGTATTATTAATATTACTACTACTACCATTATTTTTACTATTGTTGTTGTTGTTGTTGTTATTATTATTATTATTATTATTATTATTATTATTATTATTATTATTATTATTATTATTATTATTATTATTATTATTATTATTATTATTATTATTATTATTATTATTATTATTATTATTATTATTATTATTATTATTATTATTATTATTATTATTATTATTATTATTATTATTATTATTATTATTATTATTATTATTATTATTATTATTATTATTATTATTATTATTATTATTATTATTATTATTATTATTATTATTATTATTATTATTATTATTATTATTATTATTATTATTATTATTATTATTATTATTATTATTATTATTATTATTATTATTATTATTATTATTATTATTATTATTATTATTATTATTATTATTATTATTATTATTATTATTATTATTATTATTATTATTATTATTATTATTATTATTATTATTATTATTATTATTATTATTATTATTATTATTATTATTATTATTATTATTATTATTATTATTATTATTATTATTATTATTATTATTATTATTATTATTATTTCGTTCATTCTTATCGCTTTTTGTGAAAAAGCATAATTCTCCTATATTTAATCAAATAGTAATGTTTCTTTAATTTTAAGATTTATAAATATTTGTTCCATGAAAATTTTATCAATTAGTGTAATTGATATTTTATATGCTAATATTATATAGTATTATATAATATGATTATTAAAATTAGAAGCCTAAAAAATATATAAGGAAGAAGGAAAATGTTCAGCAATATCAGGCCCAATTCGGCCAGGTCTTATGCCCCATACTCGCCTAAACCTCAACCCAATCGGCCCAACACCCTTTTAAATATTTTACTCTCTAATTTCTAACCTAGTAAGAAAACACAGCAGCGCTTCATATCTCCTTCTCCCTCATACCATTTTTGCGTCAATGTCAGCCGAGTTTCAGCCATGGCCAGGTTTGTCCAGTCAATTTCGACTAAGTTTTGTCTCTCTTTTGTATCCCGTGACATCTCTCCCTTTTCCCAGAGAACCTTTCCTTCTCTAGTTCTACTTTTGCTTTGCTTCAAAATGACAGAACTTAGCTTCACTAAAATGGTGAAATAAACGGTCAATCTTGGAAATTTGTTTCACCTCTGTGCTACACTCTCTCAAACGGCTTCTTTTTTTTTTAATTTTCAAACCAAGAACCCTAGATATTCACCTATAAATACTACCTCAAAGCTCCAGCCGTTGGGGGGACAAGCTTGAACCCCTTCCTTTAACCTAAGCTTCAGCCGCCATTTTATTCCAAAAATTAATGGTTGTTAGCCCCCTCCCCCCCCNCCAGCAACGCACTTTTACTTTAGCAACATTATATTTAGTCGTCTACACCCTTTTGAAATTCACAGTTAGCTTCTTGAGCTTAGCAGAGTCGAGTGGCCCTTGCAAACGCCCTTAGTTCACTACCCTGCAAGATCAGTGATTTATCATTTTTCTTTTTATTTTGATGTTTTAAGACTTTTCATGATTTTTTTTTACATGTCGCTAAAATGTTATTATGTTTCCTTCTATTCTTTATGTGTATTATTATGAAAAAAACAAAAGTTCCGCATACCTTTTGTACGTCTTTGGTGTTGGTCAATTTCAAGTTCTTGTGTTCTATTCCCACGCTTTTGTTAGAAACCTCATGTTTAATACTTGGATATGATGTAGATTTTATGATTTGGTTTCTATCTGGAAATTAGGAAGAATTTATTCGATTTTCCATTTCTTATTTATCTATGACTTGGTTATCATTCGTAGAATAGGAATTTTTCACTTTCTTTTCTTTTCTTTCTTCTTCTGATTTCGTGCATTTCATTGCAATATGATTTATAGTGTTATTAGTCCTTGTTCGCTTACTTACACTATAAATATCACGAGGTTAGGCGATTATCATGTTTCTCTGTTTAAACCTAAGCATTGTAAAATTCAAACTCTTAATATGTAGTTTAAATTATGGAAATAGTACTTTGGAATTTGATGAGATCATGTACATAGGAATTGGTATAATATTATGGCTGGGCACTATTTGAATAAGAATAAAAAAATGTTCGTCCAACTGCTCAAATGAACAAGTGTTATTAAGATCTCTGATGAACATACTATAGTCATTTTTTACGCGTCTCGATTTAGATATCATGCCATAGGATCTATTGTCCTATTTATTGAAGTTAAAAGGTCTGCATTCTCGTTTCCCTATTTGATGTTTTAGATTTGAAAGAACCCAGTTGGAATTCAAGATCATATGCTTAGATGTTAGCATGACTTGCTACGTAAACTTACTCATTGTTTACTCACTTTGAATGTCATAAGAATGGATGATTATTCTGTTTACCTGTTCTAGTAGATTTTAGCCCCTTTAAACCATATTCAAATTATAGAAATAATGTCTATAGGATTAAATATTATGTATGAGTCTTCCATCATTTAGTCGTCATTCCTATAGGATTCTAATAAGTAAAGAAAGAGTGTGTCTCTAACATGTTAGACTAGAGTATTTTGAAAGTTCCCTTTTAGGATGTATGAGTAAAACTTGACGTAGGTACATATCTTTGAAGTCAACATGACTAGTTAAATGTTAAAGAATGTTGCATGAATTTTGTTAAGTATGTGTCCAACCAATTTGGTCTAGATTCTGTAAGTATAAATCACATTCTTTTGGAAATTAGCTTTTTACTTTTACTAGTTAAATATTGTATGAAGTAGTAGTAGTAGTAGTTGCTGTGACTAATGAATGTCGTGTTAATTTAGAAGCCAGGACTTTAATACCTTTTTATAAAAGTAGGAATTACTCTCAAGTAGAAATTACGCTAAATTCTTTCATTGAGGCATGTTAGACAAATATCAGCTCTTAAATTTAAAGAAATATTATTTTCCCGTTTGTTATTATTGGCTGTATGAGTCCCATTTTATGAAGTCTTGAGTCTATTTGAATGTGTGTTTCCATCTTTTAGTTCATTGCAAGTAGTTGTCATGTTGACTTAAAATTCCTACGTAAAGAATCTGCTTCTATTGAAATGATGTTTTAGCATCACTGTAGTAATTATGTTGCTTTAAATCTCATCGTCCTCAACTAGTTGTGGATACAATTTGCAATATTAAGATTATATTGTTAATTTTTTATTTTTCCCTTTCTTTGCATGTACACTTTGGAGCAAAGGGATTCTTAATTCGAGACTCTCGCAGTGCAGTCGCATAGAGACTCAACACTACTACCACTGCATGGGGGTCATCACATTACATACCATCTTCCTTAGAACAACGGATAACGAGAAAAACAAGTGAAACGCTTGGGGCGCCTATAGCGTTCTTCTTCTTTTAATTCTTTTGACATTCATTTTATCTAACTTTTGTGATTGTTAATCTACTTGTGTATTTGGATTTTATCTCAAGTTTGAATTTAATTATTTTGGTTCTTTGTTGCACTTATATCACGTAGGATATGGTAATTAGAATAACGAATCTAAGATCGGAAATCTGATAACTTTTTTTACTTAGTTGCCATTAGAGTATTCATTTTCTAGTAAGCTTAATATTTTACTTCAAACACTTTTTTGATATGAGAAGTCAAGTTGGTTTCAAGAGAGTCAGCTAAGTATTTCTGGAAATAGATGTGTGAACAAATGATTTTTCGTTTTTTTTTTACAAACTCTTTGAGTCTATCTTTGGAAGTTGATTTCAATCATCTAATGAAGATGTGATTTCGCCAAGATAAAATGACATGAAGCCTATGCTTACTTTTTAACAAAAGGAATACTTACCTGAAAAATATACTTTTCAAATGATACTAGTTACTTGGCTAATTTAGTCACTACTTTCTCATTCCATTTTTTGATCATTCAATAATTTCAGATACTAATATTTAACTATGAGTTATTGTTACTTATATTTTGTGACAAAACTTTTTTATTAACCTAAGTTTGGCCGGTTAATCATTTTTAATGGATCTTAAAAAAGTGCCTTACCCCTTCCTTTTGAGATAACTAGAACCCTTACCTAGAATTTCTAAAACTAAGCGGACCATATAAAACAGAGTTAACTTTAAAATTGGTGTCCTAATTCACCTTTAAATAATTAGGTGGCGACTCTCTTTAATTTCTTAAACCTTCAGAATTACCAATATGTTATACTCTAGTTTGACCCGTGTTAGAATGGGGTATAACATTCCGGAGCAGATGTTGGGGCAGCGTTTTTATATGGGTCTGGCTGATACTGTAAAGGAAAATGTTGATGCTTCAGCTGGTGGAGCATTCTTGAGCAAAACGTGGAGAGAAAGTCAGATCTTGCTTGATTTAATAGCACATAATTCAGGATGGACAAAAAGGAATGCACCCATTACTCTGATAGTTCACTCAGTGCCATTCGATCCATCCAATACTATTACAGAGAACGTGTCCGCCTTGATAACACAGATGAGCATACTAACTAAGAAGGTGGAGGAGTCAGGGCAAAAACAGCAGGTACACATCGTGGATACAACCAATGGGGGCTTATGCACACCTTGCATTAGTCAACCATTTGGTAATCTGTGGAATGCAGAATGTGATCACCCTCCTTATCCAGAAAACATGAATTATGTGTCAAATTATGGAAGCCAGAGACAAGGGGGGCAGAGCTGGGGTCAGCAAGTTCAACCGTATAGACCACCTCACCAACAGCAGAACAGTGGAAATATGGGTGTCATGAGACAACAAGGTAATGCAACACCATATCAGAGGCCACAAGGTTATAATCATCAGAATCAACAACAAGCATACTACCCTCCTCAGCATCAACAGGGAGGAAGGCAAGAAGATGGGTTTTCCAGGTTAGAAGCTATGATGCAGCAGGTTATTTGGTTAAATGCCAAAATCAGTGAGAGAGTAGATGTACATGATGCATCTATTAAAAATATTGAAGTACAGTTGGACCAGATATCTATGGTAGTGAACAATCGTCCTCGTGGGACTTTACCTGTAGATACTCAGGTAAATCCTACGGATCAGGGCCCAAGACAGCTGATGGCAGTGACTCTCTGCAATGGCAGGGACTTAGACTTGGAACTGGAGAGAGCTCGTGAAAGCAGGCAGGCCGAGACACTGGTACCCATGCCGATTGAACTTGATGATTTAACAAACTTGACCAAGGTAACAGTGCAACCTACCAAAGGGGAACCCAGTGCACAGAGTGAGACTGAAAAAGAAGTGGAGATAGACCAGGAGCCGGTAGTTGAGGTGGTGGCTGAGAAAGAAAAGTCCCAAATCACTAGGAAAAAGAGACCACCAGCTCCATTCCCTCAGAGGCTGGCCAAATACCAAAAGGATGAACAGTACAAAAAGTTCTTGGACATGCTAAAGAAAATACAGGTAAATATCCCATTGATTGATGCGTTGAAGGAAATGCCTGGTTACGCTAAAATGATGAAGGACTTGATGTCCAGAAAATTTGACTTCCAAGATCTGGCTACTGTCACCCTTACTCAGACTTGTAGTGCGGTGGTGACGCGTCCTATTGCTGAAAAGTTATCTGACCCAGGGAGTTTTACAATTCCTTGTACCATTGGCAACTTAGCTTTCGCCAAAGCTCTGTGTGACTTGGGGGCCAGCATTAATCTGATGCCGCTGGCCAAATATAAAAGACTGGGGATTGGTAGAGCCAGACCAACTTCAATGTTATTGCAGCTAGCTGACAATACGGTAAAGAGACCGTCAGGCATTCTGGACGATGTATTGGTGCAAGTGGGGAAGTTTGTGTTCCCTGCTGATTTTGTTATACTAGATTGTAAAGTGGATGAGAAAATTCCCATAATCTTGGGAAGGCCATTCTCGGCCACAGGCATAACCATTATCGATTGTGAGATGAGGCTCAATGATGAAGAAATCACGTTCAACGTGGAGAAGTCTATGAGGCGACCAAGTGAGTTCGCCAACTGATCTCTTATTGATGTTGTGAATGTGATCCCGGAAAAAGATGATGCGTCCCTGACTTTGGGGGACCCTTTGACTGAATGTTTGAATAATCTAGATGATATGAACGGTGAAGAACTGGCAGACTAGGTGTTAGCACTTGAAGGAAAAGGGGTGTGGCCAAGGACTATCGAGTTTGAGTCATTACACTTAGATAAAAGAGAGAACCCACCGGCCAGGTCATCTGTTGAAGAACTACCCAGGTTGGAACTGAAATCAGAGGATGTCGATGTGGTAGAAAAGATACTAGTTAACCAAGGACATTGATGATACATATTTTGTTGAATCTAGTGTCATTAGTGTTGAGGATGTTGGTACACACTCCAACCATTTTTTCACATTGTGTTGGGATGATGATATGAAAATAGAGTCACCGAACTACTTGAGGAGCCAAGGAATAAAGAACAAGATGCCTACATTCTGGAATTCTTCTTGCCAGAAAGTCGGGAATACACATCTCATCGAAAGGCCAAGAAGCGCAGATTACTACATTGTTTTATTGGGCCAGGCAGATTTGTTCCACCACCCCAGGAGCACGATCATAGAGCAGAATCAAAACTTGGGGTTCAATTCATAAGTTCAAAGTGGAGGCATATAGTGATTCAAGCATTTGTTCGAAGGAGCATGGAAAGAAAAACTAATGGAAAGGATGTCGACGCTACTTGAGCAGGGAGTTTCTTGCACCTTACTTTTATTTCTTGTTTTTTCTATATGTGTTGCACTGAGGACATTGCATGATTTAAGTGTGGGGTGTTGTACATATTTGTTGTGGTTTGTTGTGTTTATTATGCTTCCGTGTTAGTAGTTTTAGCTTTTGTTGTTAGTAAGTCAAATTTAGAAATATGTGGACTCTTCCCGACGATGGATCTCCTAGACAGTTCTCTTGAGGGAAGTAAGTCTAGAGAAAATACCAAAAA
>MDKI01219694.1:0-87442 GCA_005239505.1 Nicotiana paniculata
ACATCGCCTCAAATAGGCACTTTAAAATTGTCATGACCATAGTCTTGACTACGTAATCTACACCCGGGTGTGAAAACTCATGTCCCCGTCTTCAACTTCAAATTTTATTAAAAATCACATGTTGTAATTGCGGGTGAATTTCATGTGGCGCAGTTAATGTGTCCAAAAACAAACAAGTGCACGCCACCGTGACTTGTTTCAAGATAAATCCATAAGCGGCCAAAAAATGAAAAAAGGCTAAAAACCACAACAGGTTTAAAACATGTAAATAATCAGATAATTAGGCCAAATATTAATAGTTAAGCGACCATGCTAGAACCACGGAACTCGGGAATGCCTAACACCTTCTCCCGGATTAACAGAATTCCTTACTCGGATTTCTGGTCACAGTCAAATTAAAACAGAGTCAAAATTTCCTCGGTTTGGGATTTTTAAATAACACGGTGTCCCGGAGCATCGTCAAAAATCCGGGTGGCGACTCTGAAATAAATAAATAAATTCCAAATTCGAATAATGTCACTTAAAGTGGAAAAACTCCCTTATTACCCTTCATTAATCCGGGGTGGTGAAAAAAGAGGTGTGACACCCATGTTTCGAAGAACCTCATGACAACTATCAAGATATTCTTGAGGATCCTCTGAAGTAGCACCATTGAAATGAACAGGGAAAAGCTTGATGAACCTGTCCGATCTCCATAAAGCATCGGTGGACATAGCTTCCCCATCAACGAGTGGCGCTGCAGCAACTGGCTGAATTACCCCAACTGGATTGGTTGTTGGGGTCTGAGTCTGAGGAGTAATCTGCTCAGGATTGTGAGTGGCAGGAGTCTGGACTCCTCATCCAGCCTGAGATAGGTTGCTGCCACGGGGAGTGCGTCAGTATGGGCTACACTCTCCATAATGACCACTAATATGAGCAAAGCATCCTGAAGCATTGGGGTAGCAATAAACTCCTCTAAGACCTAAGTTGGTCTCGCTGGAACGTTCTAAACTGGAGCCCCCTCATCAATCTCTATCTGGGGCTCCGCAGCTGGAGCTGCTGCCTGGGTAATGGACTGAGTCCTGCTCCTGCCTCGGCCCCTGGCAGGGCCTCGGCCTCTGCCCCTAGTAGGAGTTGTTGCTGCTGGAAGACCTGATTGTTGGTCAGCGGAAGAAGAAGCACGTGTTCTCGCCATCTGCGAGAGAATAGAAGAGTTCATTCAGTATTAGAGATAACAAGAATCACATGATAGAGTAGAAATAAAAATTGAGTTTGTTCCTAACTTCATAGCCTCCGAGATAAGTGCAGACGTCTCCGTACCGATCCCTCAGACTCTATTAAGCATGTTCGTGAATTGTGAGACCTAGGCAACCTAGCGCTCTGATACCAACTTGTCACGACCCAAATTCCCAACCCTCGGGATCGTGATGGCGCCTAACACCATTCTTGCTAGGCAAGCCAATGTTAGAGGGATTCAACATTTAAAACAATAAAAATATAATACGAAGTCTGATATTATCCAATAAATGAATCCAAAATAATATACGAATTAATGAAATAAAACTCGAAACTAATTCTAATATCTAGCTACCCAGGGTCTGGAGTCACAATTCACGAACTACTAAAGAATATTACAAGTATTTTGCTGAAAGAGAATATATATTTGTTTTGAATGAAATAAAACAGCAATCTAAATAATGTAGAGAAGACTTCAGGAAATCTGCGGACGCCAGTAGATCTACCTCGTGTCTCCGTATGAATGCTCATCTACTACTCGATAACTCAACTCTAGCCGTAACCTGGATCTGCACAAGAAGTGCAAAGTGTAGTATCAGTATAACCAACCCCATGTACTGGTAAGTGTCGAGCCTAACCTCGACGAAGTAGTGACGAGGCTACGACAGGGCATTTATAACATAACCTGGATACAATGGATAATAAAGCAAGAAGGGAATAATAAACTAATTAAACAGTAACTTGCAATGAATCCAAGGGATCAACTAATACTTCCAAATACGTGAAACAGTATTTAACATCAAGTTGACGAAAACAAGTAGACATGGAGGTATCAAAATCACGAAAACAATTAAGACGGGAATATAGTGAACTGGAACCAAGGAAGGGATCATGTTAAACATATAATTTTGTGGTGCATAGATACTCGTCACCTCACCTATACACCACACACATGAAATTTCACATAGTATTTAAGTTGGGGATTCCTATTCCCTCAAGTCAAGGTTAAACCAAACACTTACCTCAATTCTGCAGGCGACTCACTGCTCAATCACAACTTTTCCTTTAGAATTTTCCTCTAAGACGCTCGAATCTAATCATAATTGCTTCAATATCATCAATTATTGCTAAAGGAATTAACTTTAATGAAAAACTATGGTTTTCCTATGTTCTCCTATCAAAGGACAAAAATCGACCCCGGGCCCGCTTGGTCTAAACTCGAGGTTCAGACCAAAACCCATTTACCCATTCTCCCCCAAGACCGGATATACAATTAGTTTTGGAATCCGACCTCAATTTGAGGTTTAAATTCTCAAAATTTGAAATTCCTAAGTTCTACCAAAAAATCCCAAATTTTAACTGAAAGTTCTAGGTTTTTGGTTGAAATCTTGTAAAAAGTTGTAAAGGATTGAAAGAAAGTAGTTAGGAATCACTTGCCTATGATTTGGAGAAGTTTGAGTCTTTGAAATATCGCCTATGGAGCTTTAGGGTTTGAGAGAATTGAAAAATGGGTTAAAATCCCGTCTAAAATCCTCCTTAACAGGCTGCGATTATCGCAAATGCGATCAGGGGTTCGCAATTCGAAGCCTTCAAAATTACTGCTACCTTCGTATTTGCGACCTAAATGTCTTCGCATTTGCGAGGATGAACTTCCCAAGCTTGGTTCGCATTTGCGAACAAAATATCGCATTTCCTAGATCTGTCAGCTTCGCAATTGCGGAGCCTGATCTCACAATTGCGAGATCAGAGGCCTGGTGACAGACACCAGATGCACCAATTGATATTCTTAAGTTCTAAATACTCTGTAGCCTACCCGAAACTCACCCGAGCCCTCGGGGCTCCAAACTAAATATGCACGCAAGTCTAAAAATATCATATGGATTTGCTCGTGCGACCAAATCACAAAAATAACATTTAAAACTACGAATTCAACCTCAAAACTCATGATTTTCTCAAGAGCACTTCAATTTCACTATTTTCTCAACCGGATGTCCGAATCACGTCAAGTCAATTCCGATTATCACCAAATTTCACAGATAGGACTTAAATATTATAACAAACCTGTACTGGTCTCCGGGACCAAAATACGGGCCCGATACCAACGAATTCAAACATTAATTCATTTCTTTATTTCCTTAAAAATTCAGCATAACAATTTTCTTCAAAAATTGATTTCTAAAGCTAGGGACCTAGGAATTCAATTTCGGGCATATGCCCAAGTTCTATATTTTGTTGCGGACCTCCTGAGGCCGTCGTAACACAGATCCGAGTCCGTTTACCAAAAATGTTGACCAAAGTCAACTAAAACTAAAATTTTAACTCTAAACATTATTATTCCTCACATTTACACATAAAGGCTTTCCGGATTGCGCATGCAAATCGAGATAATTAAAATTAATCTTTAATAGTGTCTTAATTCATAAGATGACCCTTTTGGTCATCACTAGGGGTGGGCATTCGGTATTTCGGTATTTGGTTTATCAATTGTACATACCAAATATCGTACCAAATTATTTCAGTACGGTTCGATATTTATTATTTTGATTCGGTACGGTTTCGGTTTAATATTTTCTAAATAAGCAACACAAAGATGGATAGTGATTCAAGTTCAATCTTGGTTCTTGAATGAAGATAGATAGTAGTCCAAATAATGCAGACGTTAAGGGCAACAGAGACAATAGACAAGTTCAAAAACAGAATCGGTAACCGATTCACATAATCAAGTTCAAAACCAAACTGATGTTCACAAATCACAATTGTTAATTCACCACGTTTAAGCCTTTAAGGGCAACAGAGACATGAGTTCCTATTTCCTACAAAACCAACAACACTAGTAACCAATACAGAATTCAGAAATACCATTACGTGACCTTTTTAAACTCAAACAGTGCTAATATAACAACATGTTAATTCTTCTACAGTTCTACTAGTAAAGGTTACAGCTTTGAAACAATGTGACACATAATTACAGCAGCAGATGAGCAGAATTACAGCAGGCTGGCAGCAGAATTACAACAGATGAGCAGAATTACAGCAGCAGATGAGCAGAATTACAGCAGCAGAATGCTAAAATCCACAACAGAATTACAACAGGCTAGGCTGCTAGTAGCAGAATTACAACAGCAGAATGCCAGAATCCACAACAGAATTACAGCAGCAAAATCCACAACAGAATTACAGCAGCAACATAATAAACAATAAACCAGTCTCACTCTCACAACAAAATTACAACAGCAACATAATGAACATTAAATTAGTCTCACTCTCACAACAGAATTGCAGGCAGTGTAGCAGCAGAACATTAACAGACTAATTCTTAAAAAACAACAGCGTTTTTTCCCCATGATTGCACTTGAATAGACAGAATAACAACTGCATACTTTTGGAGCACGAGGCATGATTGATGATTGCACTTGAACCTAAACAATATATAAATCATAAGTTAGAATATTATTTTTTGATGATAATAAAACAAAACTACAAAAGTATATCACCAAACAAATGGTGTATTAAACTTACCACTCAAGTTTCAAGTTGCAACTATACATCAAGCAATGCTAGTAGTGCTTCCATTATTTTTCATATCTAAATATAATTCGACCAAATATGTCAATGTCAATGAAAAATTAACAAGTATGATATATTATTTTGAACTAAAATACACATAAATATTAAAGCTTATCAAGCTCGAGTTCCTCAAGCTACTTCAAGTCTTCTTCAACACTAATAGGATTCTTCTCTTCTCTAAGCCAATCTTGAGCACAAATAAGAGCTTGCACACATTTAGGAGTCAATGAACTCCTAAATGAATCAAGAATACGACCACCGGTTCTAAACGAGCATTCCGACGCCACACTAGAAATTGGAATGGCCAACACATCACGAGCCAACTCCGAAAGAATAGGAAATCTAGGAGCATTGTATTTTCCACCAACTTAAGATATCAAATTCTTCACTAAAAAGCTATTGTTCTTCACTAATGTATTTATCCAACTCCTATTTAGCACCCCCACTTCCATTATCTTCCTTTTGTTTCTTCAAGTGAAGCTTCGTCCTTATTAATGATACAGTTATAACACTCCCACTAGATGTATTAAATGTGTTATTAGATGAAGTAGAACTAAATGGAGATTGAGGACAAGATCCAGTTGAATACATTTTTAGATACTCTTCAAACAAAGAATTCATATAAGCATACACCTCAGCATTTATTTTCTTCCCCTTTTCCTCCCCATAAAGTTCTTCAAGTGCTCCCTCTACATATTCAAATTTATTACGTGGATCCAAGACGGAGGCAGTAAAAAATATTTTATTCATCTTTTCAGGCTCACCCCAATACTTCTTGAACTTTTCTTGCATCCGCTCAGCCATTTTTCTCAAATTCTCATCCTCACAAACTAAACACATTTTCAAATGACAATAAAGTTCAGATACATACTCAAAATGAGCATTATAAGTGACATAACGTGAACCTGAAACTTTTGGTGAGCTCGTGAAATCTTGCAAGAAACTGTATCACATTCCTCACATTCACCCAATCATCAGATTCAAGAGGACCTGCACTACTACCATCTTCACTAGAACATAGATAAGTAGAAAATCCATCATCAAAAAGATGAAACTTGTCAAAGGCCTTTTCAAAGTTTTGTGCCGTATCCAACATCAAATAGGTGGAATTACACCTAGTAGGAACATCCAAACACAATGTTTTGGTACATTCTACCTTTACATGTGCACAACACTGTTTAAACTTTAATGTCCTTGCAGACGAAGCTCTCACATACCTCACAGTATTTCTAACACGTGAGACAGAAGCATCAATTTCTTTCAAACCATCTTGCATAATTAGATTTAATATATGAGCCATGCATCTTACATGAAGATGTTTACCACCCATCATATTAGTTTTCCACATATCTAACTTTTAGACAATTATTTGACTGTGACATCATTTGAAGAAGCATTGTCCATAGTAATAGTGAATACCTTGTCTAATTTCCATTCAAGCAAACAATTTGAAATAGCTTTAGCCATCTCTTCACCCTTATGACTAGTGATAGGGCAAAAATTTAGTATTATTTTATGCAACTTCCAATCCCTATCAATGAAGTGAGCTATCAAACACATATAATTTATTCTTTGTAATGAAGTCCATGTGTCTGTTGTGAGGCAAATTTTTGGTTGTGCTTCTCTAAAAGACTTTCTTAGATTTTTCTTCAATTCACCGTAAACTTCATAACAATCCATTGTTGTTGTTCTACGGGAAGGAAGACGAAATTGTGGTTGAGTTTTTCTCATAAACATCATAAAGCCTTCGTTTTCTACAAAGCTAAATGGTAGTTCATCAATAACTATCATCTCAATTAAGGCCCTCCTAACCACTTCTTGATCAAATTTCCAAAGTGATCCTTTATCACTTTGGCAAGATTGAAAATTTAACTTTGTTTGACTTTTATCTTTATCAATGTTAGGTGTATTCTTTGCATCTATTCAAATGAGATTTCAATCCCCTTGTTTTATTCTTAGATGAGTAAGCAACAAAAACTTGCTTACAATATCTACACCTTGCTTTACCAACCCCATTTACCTCAACTTTATCAAAATGATTCCAAACGTCGGATCTAGGTTGCATGGCTTTTCTTTTCTTAGAATCTTGAGTATCAATGGTGTTGGTGTTTCTATCCTGAGTAATAGGTAAGCTTTCACTTGAACCGGCAACACTGTTTAAACTTTCATCTGCCATCTATACAAATAGAGATAGTATAAGATTGTGTGATCCTAATCTTATGTCTTTCATGCTAGATTAGTTAAATCTGAAAGTCAAATTAGAGGGTCTTTCATGATAGATTAGTTAGAATATGCCAATGAATATGCATCTTGCAATGGTTAACTGAAATTGATAGAATTATTTATTCGTCATCTGTGTATTACACGGCTGTATAGATCTAGATATAGGTTAGATCATCTGGGTTTTTTGTTAATGATATATTTTGTCCATTACATGAATTTACTTCCTTACTTCCTAATATACATAATTCTTTTTGGGAGGAAACTAAAATACTAACAGTATGGGACATGGTTGTGTTTAGCTAGAAGATATAAAATCATTTGAGAACTCTGAAATTGAAAGGTATAGTTTATACTGTGTTAAACAATAAGTCTGTACTTTATCAACAATATATCTATATTTTAAATATCATTATAAAGACATAAAATTCATTTGAGAACAATGAAACTGAAAGGTCTGATTTATACCGCATTAAACAACAAAGCTATGGAAACGCGTCCTACCTTAAAAAGTAAAAAAGAAAGAAGCTTGAGTGAACTACCAAAATTACACAAAATTTCAGTTGCTGCTTCCTGCTTGAGTGAACAAATTATTGGCAAAAATGAATCTTTCATAAATTAAAGTTCTAAACTTAAAAATAGAGACCAGATTTACAAAATATAGAAAGAAACCTCAAACAATCACAGAATAAAGATCATAGAAAATTCATATGAACCTGGCCGGAGAGTTGAGCTTCGAAATAATCCAATGATTGAGTGAGGAGTGAGGAGTAAGGAGAGAGGAGAGAGGAGTCGAAAATCGGAATCACCAACGCCACTCCAGTCGCCAGACACCCAACCCTAGATGCCAGATGGTGAAACTTTGAAGTTTGAAAGTGTGACTGAAGAAGATGAAGTGATGAACAGAGAGTCAGAGTCTCAGAGAGACGAAGAGTCGGAGTCGAAGATGAACTGAAGTGTGAAGACTGCTTTGCTTTGCTAAGTGCTAACCTAAGACTCTAACTAAGAGTAATGCCCCAAAAGGTAAAATCTAAAGTGGGCTTGGGCAGTTGGGCTTGGGCAATGGGCAGTTGGGCATCGCTTGGGGGTTGGGCCTGGGCACTGGGTAGTGGGTAGGCAGTTGATATAGGTAGGATCCAAAAAAATGTGTTAAAATATCGGTATTTCGGTATACCGAAATTTTAAAATTATAATACTGAGAACCGTACCGAAATATCGAAAATACGATACCGAATTAGACCGAAATACTGAAAAAGACCGAAACCGAAATACCGAATTAATTCGGTTCGGAATTCGGTTTTTCGGATTTTATGTCCACCCCTAGTCATCACACCTGAGTACCTAAGTCATTTAACTGTACTACCGATTGACCCTCTGAAATGTCGTAACATCGATTTCGCCGTACTAGCATTCTGAGTACACGACCTCGGTCGTGGCTGAGGTGCTTGTCGCTATAGTGTTTTATGAATACGACTTCGGCCCAATTGACCCTTTGTCGTTCCTCTTCATGCAAATTCTCGTTTGGTCAGATTTCGACCCATAAAGGATTGGCGACTACAATTTCATAATTCTCCATCAATTTTATGGAGAATTAGTTCTTCATAAAAATGAATAACTGAAGAAAAACATTGCCATTACGAAAGGAAAGGGCTGTTGGAAGAGACAAGCGGATGTCAGAGTAGAAACGTCCAAATTAAAAGATATGAAAATAGAAAAGTTGAGGAAAAATAGTTGCAAATTTGACACTCCCAAAAAAATATAAGGACTGAGATTAGAATGATCCATAAAAAATGTGTCGTCATTATTCATAGTGCCATAAGTGTCGGGGGAAGATGTGCTATCAACATCACCTTAGTGAAAAAAGATAAAACACCGACATAATAACTAACAGTAACTTGAAATGAAGTGACTTCACCCAGAATCAGGTGAAATCTATCCACTGTCCTTTTTAGAATCCTTTTTTGATCTTTGTCCTCGGTATGTTTTCAGGAATTGAGTAACTTGCTGATTTGTTCGAATGATATTTTCTTCTTCATCAATATTTCTGATTTTAAAAAAAAAAACAATGAATGTGTGACACATTGTACTTTTTCTTGAATGAAAAAACTAGCGATTTCTGCCAATTGGCTTTATCGAAAAGAACAAGTACAGAAAGTACAGTGTTATAAACATGGTGGGATTGTGTCGTGGAGTAGATGTACTATGAATATGATAATACATGTCCTCGAAACAGTTGAAGTTACTAATTGGTATACACTGCTGGATAATCAAATGAATGTGGCAGATTTATTGGTGAGAAAAAATGATTTCAATAAGGGGTTAGTTTGGTTTGAAGACAAGTTATGCTGATTATTATTATTGGACAGAGACTTCAAGTTTTGTATATCCTTATTCTTAACATGAATATTATTATTGGACTTCGTTAAGTCACTCATGCCTTAAAAATATGTTTCTTGATTACTTTTTGAGTTTTCAACAACCTTTTAAAAATGTAGCAACTTCAGCGAAAAAGCATTAAGAACAAATACAGTAAGTAGAGCAATATCAACATGGTGAGATTGTGTCGTGGAGTGTTTGTACTATGAATACGATTATGCATGTCTTTAAACCAGTTGAAGAGTCACCACTTAGCTTGTAATACAGTACTGCTGGTCGCTGGATAATCTAATTACGTGACAGATTTTATTTTATTAGTAAGAATATATTAATTCACTAAAAGGTCTTCTAGCTTCCAACAACTTGTTCACTACTCTGAATCTGCAAAAGCCAAGGATATGCCAGCATCCTGTAGTTTATATTATTACCCAGTGCCTTGTTGGTAATAAACTACTATCAAAATCTAAACCAAACACAGAGACTTCAATTTTCTTGATTAGTTTGAGTTTTCAACAACTTTTTGTATAGGTTAAAATCTGATTGAAGAAATTCGGCATAAAGAGGTGATCAAGTGTGAGAATTGTGGCTCATTATGGGCAACCAGGCCGAGGTCGACCAGGGCTTAACAATATGGAGCCGCCAAGTAAGCCATTAAGGCCGGGGTCGAGTAGCGGAAAAAGTAATAACGGCTAGTATAGCTTTGGAATTTTCAAAGAGAATATTCTATTGAATATTCATTCTATTGTACTTTTTAGGGTTTTTTTAGAGTGTCTCTTATAAATAGTAAAAGAAAGATGGCAAAAAGGAGGTTACATTGACTCTGATAAGAACTCTTATGAAAAGTTGACTCTAGAGGAATAATAAAAACTCTTTGATTTGTTGTTAGTCTTACCTTTTCACACATCCGAGAAAATCTCGTACATTCCCATATACATTCGTCTTACATTATTGATAGAGGGAAGAATCATCCATCTCATTCAATATTTGGGTGAATTCTCCCTTTTATTTTTATTTATTGCCATTTAATATATTTATTGCTCATCATTATTTCACCATTCGTTCTTGATAGCTTCATTTAATATCTTTATATTACGTTGATTCTAGCTATTCGACGTTATTATACAAGCACGCATTAGATTTAAGATTTATTATATTTAGCTAGAATTTACCCTTCACCTTTCTTATTTCTTAATTGGTTTAGCAAAAAAATTTATACTTTTTGATCAAACACTTTTCAAAGTTAGACACGATTTGGAATGGAGGAGAAGCTTACAAAAAATTTATATTATATTTTAGGTTTTTGTCGTAAAATATAGCATTTGTGACATGCTTCGTCATCTCTCAAAGTGGTACTAAGTGTCTAAGTCCAATCACCAATAAACTTCCCCAAAATAAAATAAATGAGGAAGTGATAGAATCCTCTCTAAGCTTTGGAGAGAAAGCAACAACTAGATATTACAACGTGTAGTCCTCATTTATTTTTCACATCATAAATTAAGCAAGTGGTTCTTTTTAGTCAATTTGAAATTAGAAATGCTAATTCGTAGTACAAGTTGGTCCGATAGAAACCTAAAGCTTCATTTGATTATTTAAACAGGTAACTAAAATAGTGCAATATTCATCCAAATGAAAGCAAGACCTATACTAAAGTACACATAAAAATATCATGTTCCTAAGAGACCAGTAAATATGTACACATGAGATTCAATATTACAACTTCTTATTAGTGTTTAAATTTCACTTTGCATGTCGATATCAATGTCCATTAGCATAAAACCCTTCAATTGACTGCCTTAATTTACTGAATGGTCCCTCACGCCACTGAATATTTGAAGTAAAATTATGCATATGTGAAAAGTCGTTTTCGGCTCATCAAAGAAAAAGTTAGGATGCTTCATCACATCAGTTCGTTGTTGCAATAATAAAAGTTAGAGTGATTTTATAGTTAGAATAATTAGTTTGATGAATTTCGTGCAATACTACTGTATACAGTTAAAATCGAGCTCATCCGATTTTGTGTGGTTGATCGAGAACAGTATGGCAGGATGAGGTTTTGTCCCGTGTTACGTCATATCATGACATGAAGATATATTGTCGAGCTCGTAATTCGAGGATCGATTGAGACCGAGACCAGCCAAGGACGAGACTAAACGGGATAAGCATCGAGAAAGACCGAAGAAACCATGCTGAGTCGAATAACGGAAAGCCGAGATATCCAGGACCGGGCAAGAATCGTAGCGAAAATATCGGCACGTATCAAATCAGGACCGATTATTTAGCCAATCATGAGATTTCTTTCTGTATTTAGAATTATACGATAAGTAGAATTCTCCTACTATATAAAGGGAGGTTCAAATCATCTGTAATCATCACATTCACGCATAACAAAGCAATATAATACATTTTTCTATTAAGCTCTCTTATTCTGCCGGTCAGTTCATCCTTTTCAATTAGACATTTATTTGGTTAGAGGGCGATCCAGCTCGAGGGCCAAACTACACTTCGTATTGGTTTGCTTTATTTCACATTCATTTTCTAACATTAATTCTCATATTTCTCAATTTGTGCCTAGTGAAATCACATATCCTTAAAACAACTTATAAATTTAATTGTTATCTAATTTTAAGGGTAAACAGTTTAGCGCCCACCGTGGAGCTAAGGATAATAGTGATTGCCTGGTTTAATTTTCATAACACACACTGCTTTACACTTGTTCTTGTAAGCGTTTTTTTTATTTCAAGATCAGCATGTCGAACTCTCAAGCAGTACCCACACACGCTGATAATAGCCTTGATTTTCATGGAGAAAAAGACAACATAGCCGCCCCAGGGAACGAAATCCCTCTGGTTGACCTCGAGGGAGTACCAGTTGCAGACCCCACCGACATCAATTCCCATGTTGCCTGGAATGCAAATATGGGCGTCGACCCCGTCCGCAGAGACATTCGATCAGCTGGTCAGAATACACAGGGCGGTGAAGACGGCGGAATCAGCCTTCCAATAATATTTGAAATGGTGCAGGCTCAACAAGCTGTCATAGCGCAACTCCAAAATCAGAACCACGCACCGAGTAGGGTCGAACTCGATCCCTCACTGGAAGTTGTTCACAGGGCCGAACCAGTACCAGAGAGGTCAAACGTGAATGAATCGGGGACTAACACCGCTATTATGAAAATGCTCGAGGAGCTAACAAAGCAAATTGAATCAGGGGAGAAGAAGATTGAAGCAAATGACAAAAAAGTGGAAACGTATAACTCCCGAGTTGATCAAATTCCGGGGCACCGCCAATTCTGAAGGGCTTGGATTCAATGAAGTTCGTACAAAAGCCTTTCCCCCGAGCTCAGTTCCTATGCCCATCCCAAAGAAATTTCGCATGCCAAAAATTCCCAAGTATAATGGAACTACCAACCCCAATGAGCTGTCACTCACTTCTTACACATGCGCAATAAAGAAGAACAATTTAGAGGATGATGAGATTGAGTCCGCTCTGCTGAAGAAATTCGGAGAAACTTTATCGAAGGGGCGATGATATGGTACCATAATTTGCCGTCCAACTCCATTGATTCCTTTTCCATGCTCGCTGATTCCTTCATCAAAGCACACGCCGGAGCCATAAAGGTCGAGACTAGAAAGTCGGACCTTTTCAAAGTGAAGCAGAAAGAAAATGAGATGCTCAGAGAGTTTGTATCTCGGTTCCAAATGGAGCGTGTGGATTTACCCCTGGTCGTGGATGATTGGGTTGTTCAAGCTTTCACTCAAGGCTAAACATACGAAGTTCGGTAGCCTCGCAACAGTTAAAACAGAATTTGATCGAGTATCCAGCTGTAACCTAGGCCTATGTGCATAATCGGTACCAATCAAAAATTCGGGTCGAGGATGATCAGTTGGGGATCCTTCGGGATCCATTTATCCAAATAGGCTCGTTGGTAGAGTTCAAAGGGACATCAATCGAGAACCACGATTGAACAGAGATCGATATCGGCCATAAGGTGAAGATCGGAGAAACAACGGTCCTGGACGCAACCCCGCTCAAAGTGATTGTAGAAATGATCGAGGACAGAGCTCTCGAGGGCTCATGACTAAGATTGATTTAATAGGAACGTCGAACCCAAAGAAGTACCTCGGCTATCGAAGTATAACTTCAACGTTGATGCGTCAGCTATTGTATCGGCCATCGGACCCATCAAAGACACCAGGTGGCCTCGACCTCTACAGACCGATCCGGCCCGAGAAATCCTAATCAAATGTGAAAGTATCGTGGCACCCATGGCCATAGAACAGAAGATTGCAGACAGTTGATGGAGGAGGTAGCCTGTTTGTTTAACGAGGGGCATCTTTGAGAATTCTTGAGTGACCGAGCTAAGAACCACTTCAGAGACAGGCATGCAAACAAAAAGAATGAACAACAAAAGCCACAACACGTAATTCGCATGATCGTTTGTGGGGTCGACATTCAACAGAGACCTATATTCAAGCGCACCAAGGTGTCGATCATGAGGGAAAAATGATTCAGGATTATGTACCAGAAGGGACCTTGTCTTTCAATGACGAGGATGCAGAGGGGATCTCACAACCCCACAATGACGCACTAGTAATATATGTTCTTATGAATAAAATTCAAGTTAAATGTGTGTTGATTGATCCCGGTAGCTCGGCCAACATCATTCGATCGAGGGTCGTAGAACAGCTCGTCCTACAGGATCAAATTGTGCCCGCAACCCGGGTTCTTAATAGCTTCAACATAGAGAGTGAAACCACCAAAGGTGAAATTATTTTTCCAGTGAACGTGGCTGGAACCATCCAAGAAACAAAGTTTCATGTGATCGAGGGTGACATGAGGTACAACGCCCTGCTCAGAAGGCCTTGGATCCATAACATGAGGGCAGTACCCTCGACCCTTCACCAATTTCTGAAGTTCCCGACACCAGAGGGAGTCAAAACGGTGTACGGAGAGCAACCTGCCACCAAGGAGAATTTTGCAGTCGAGGAAGTGATACCAGTATCGACACTCTCATCAGCAAAGGGATCAGATTCGAAAGGAAACCAGGAGGCCAAATAGAAATCACAGATACCAGCCTCGACCCAATTGGACGAGCAGGGAATAGACGAGGACGATGACTATTGGATCCTCCGATCTTTCATAATTCCCGATGACTCTGACGCCACCAAATCAACGTTCGAAGAGCTGGAACAAGTCATACTAATCGAGTACCTACCAGAACGAAAGGTATACCCAGAACGGGGTTAACTCCCGAGCTCAGGAAAAAAATTATTCAATTCCTTTTAGATAACATGAATTGCTTTGATTGGTTCCATCTCGATATGACATGGATCCCACCGGACATCACTACCCAACGATTAAGCTTGGACCCGAAGTTCCGTCTAGTAAAGCAAAAACGAAGGCCCAGTTCGAGGTTAAGCATGCATTCATCAAGGACGAGGTAACCAAACTTCTCAAAATAGGGTCCATTCAGGAAGTAAAATATCATGAATGATTAGCAAACATAGTTGTAGTCCTTAAGAAGGAAAATAAACATAGAATATGCATAGATTATAAAGACTTGAACAAAGCATGCCCTAAGGATTCCTTTCCTTTGCCGAATCTCGATCGTATGATCGATGCCGCGACCGGCCATGAGATTCTCAATTTTCTCGATGCCTACTCCGGGTACAACCAAATACAGATGAACCCGGAGGATTAGGAAAAGACTTCGTTTATCACTAAATATGGCACCTACTGTATAATGTAATGTTGTTCGGACTAAAAAATGCTGGTGCAACTTATCACACCTAGTAAACCGAATGTTCGAAGAACAAATAGGAAAATCAATGGAAGTTTATATTGATGACATGTTATTTAAGTCCTTGCGAGCAGAGGACCATTTGAAACATTTGCAGGAGACATTAGATATACTGAGAAAGTACAACATGAAGATCAACCCAGAAAAGTGTGCATTCGGGGTAGGCTCGAGCGAGTTCCTTGGCTTCATGGTATCTAATCGGGGGATCGAGATCAACCCCGATAAAATCAAAACTATCGAGGATATCACGGTCGTAGATAATGTTAAGGTCGTACAAAGGCTAACTGGGCACATAGCCGCCCTAGGGAAATTCATTTCGAGGTCCTCGGATAGGAGTCACTGATTCTTCTTGCTGCTTAAGAAGAAGAGTAACTATGCATGGACTCCGGAATGCCAACAGCCCTTGGAGGAACTAAAATGATATTTATCGAGCCTGCCACTACTTCACACCCCCGAAAGCGAATGAGCAACTCTACTTGCACTTGGCAGTCTCAGAAATAGCGGTAAGTGGAGTCCTAGTCCGAGAAGAACAAGGTACGTAATTCCCTGTTTATTATGTTAGTCAGACCTTAGGTGAGGCCAAAACCAGATATCCACACTTAGAAAAATTAGTGCTTTCTTTAATAAGCGCCTCTAGGAAATTAAAATTGTATTTTCAATGTCATCCAATATGTGTTGTAACGACCTATCCTCTTCGCAATATTTTGCACAAATCCGAGCTTTCGGGTCGATTGGGAAAATGGGACGTAGAGATATGTGGGTATGATATCGAGTATCGATCCCGAACCGCCATCAAGTCTCAAATCTTGGCAGACTTCATGGCCGACTTCACACCAGCCCTCGTACTTGAGGTTGAAAGAGAATTGTTAATAAAATTGGGTACATCTTCGGGAGTGTGGAACCTCTTCACGGATGGTGCTTTGAACGCGAAGGGGTCCGGGCTGGGTATCGTTCTAAAACCACCCATGGGTAATATTATTAGACAATCTATCAGGACTTCGAAATTAACTAACAATGAGGCCGAGTATGAGGACATGATTGCAGGTCTCGAGTTGGCTAAAAGCTTGGGAACAGAGGTCATCGAGGCCAAATGTGATTCACTCCTCGTGGTAAACCAAGTTAACAGGACTTTCAAAGTCCGAGAAGACCGAATGCAGAGGTACTTGGATAAACTACAGGTAAATTTACATCGATTTAAAGAATGGACCTTACAACATGTACCTCGAGAACAGAACAACGAGACTGACACTCTTGCAAACTTAGGGTCATCGGTCGAAGATGACGAAATCAATTCGGGGACTGTCGTACAACTCATGAAATCGGTAATCGAAGAAGGTCACGCCGAATAAACTCCACAAGTCTGACCTGTGATTGGAGAAACAAGTACATAAAGTACTTAAAGAACGGGAAACTTCCATCATATCCAAAGGAATCGAGAGCTCTACGTACGAAGGCAGCACAGTTCACTTTGTCCGAAGACGGAACGCTATTTAGAAAGATGTTCGTGGACCATTGGCAATATGTTTCGGACCGGGAGACACCGAATACGTCATACGGGAAATTCACAAGGGCACTTGTGGAAATCCTTCTGGCGCCGAGTCGTTGGTCCACAAAGTAATCATAGTAGGGTATTATTGGATCGACATGGAGAAAGATTCAAAGGAATTCGTTCGAAAATGTGACAAATGCGAAAGGCATGCGCCGATGATTCATTAGCCCGACGAGCAGCTTCATTCGATCCTATCCGCATGGCCATTCATGAAATGGGGACTGGACATCGTCGGCCCTCTCCCATCGGCCCCAGGTAAACCTCAATTTATTTATTTATGACTGATTATTTTTCTAAGTGGGTTGAAGCACAGGCTTTCGAGAAAGTCAGAGAAAAGGAAGTCATAAACTTCATTTGGGACCACATTATATGTCGATTCGGGATGCCTGCCGAGATTGTATATGTCAATGGAAAATAATTCATCGGCATCAAAGTGACTAAATTTCTCGAAGATCACAAGATCAAAAGAATTTTATCGACGCCTTATCATCCCAGGTGGAACGGACAAGCCAAATCGACCAAAAAAATCATTATTCAAAATCTTAAGAAAAGATTGACCGATGCCAAGGGAAAATGGAGAGAGATGCTACCCGAGGTTCTTTGGGCATACTGCACACGTCGAAGTCTAGTACAGGAGCAACATCGTTAGTCTATGGCACCGAAGCTCTTATCTCGGTCGAGGTCGGGGAACCTTACATCAAATTCTGATATGCAACAGAAGAATCAAAAAACGAGGCCATGAATACGAGCCTAGAATTATTGGACGAAAGACGCGAAGCCGCCCTCGTACTGTTAGCCGCACAAAAATAGCGGATCGAAAGGTACTACTATCGAAGAGCCAACCTTTGGTATTTTAACATCGGGGACTTGGTTCTAAGAAAGGTCACCCTCAACACCCGAAATTCGAATGAAGGAAAACTGGGTCCGAACTGGGAAGGACCATCCCAGGTTCTCGAAATCACCGGAAAGGGATCCTATAAGCTCGGCACGATGAACGGAGAACAACTACCGAGAAATTGGAACGTGTCACTCCTAAAACGATACTACTGATAAGGTACAACCCCTTCCATTTTCATTTATATTTTTGACTCACTCTTGCAGGTGTTCGACCTGAAACGACGAGGGGTTCTTCGACACGAAGTCTTTAGGTATGAAAGCACGCGTTGCACTCTTTTTTCCTTAGACCGGTTTTGTCCCAAATGGTTTTTACGGCGAGATTTTTAACGAGGCAACCATTGATCGTGCTAACTTAGAACAATTCAATAGTATCCAAGTTTTCTTTGCAATCAACCTCGAATACTGGGGGGCATTGCCCTCGAACGTCAACTTTGTTGCGAGGAAATTACTTCATAGTAGCAGGGTCTCGATAGGTAAATTTTGTAAAGGCCAAACGGTCAAATGAACCGTGCCCGTATAGTTGCTCGAGCCCTGACACAAAACATGTACGCATGTATAATCATCTATAAAGAGAATTATTTTTCCTTGCCAATATCTCATACCTTAGAAAAGTTTTTTCTGCTTTGCAATCTCATACTCTCGATCTATTATGTAAACAGGCTTAAGGGCCGATCATAACCGGAGTTCGGATAATTACCCCCATGCTCGGGGGCTGCGGTTCGAAAAATATACGAGATCGAATTATAAAAAATTCGAGATCATAAGACCTTAAAAGCAACCCTCGGTTTTTATAGGCCATGGCCACCCCACTCGGGGACTGACACTTCGGGAAAACCTGAAGTAAAACGTGAAAATAAGCCCGAGAGGAAAATCCCGAACTAAAGAGGCTACGACCGAATCAACACGGTTTGAAGACGTCCGAATTCCATAACAAAATAGGCCTTCGAATTTTTTCATAAACGGTTAAAAAGGCTACACCCGGCAAAATCATAAAAGGCCTCGATAATATCAAGCTTCGAAAACTCTGATGAGTACAAAATTGTTTGAACTCTCGAACAATTCCTTATTTCATTCTAAGGCATTACAAATTTTACAAATACAAATGATAAAAAAACTTTTCAAGCTGAAAAGGGGAGAAAGTCATAAACAATCTTTTCACAAAGGCATATCGTCCTAGTACAAAATCCTAAAGGCTATTTTTTGCTTTGAGTTCGAGAAACCATCCTCGCTCAAATAAAATATCTAAGAGTTACCCACTTCAAGTTCGAGCAAGCACTTACTTGATCGTAAAAGCTATACTAGTTCGGTTTCGATCGAATTGCCTAAACCTCGGACCTTAGAATACAATTTCTTAAGGCAGAAAGGAAGCAAATGAATACAATTTCACAAGGCAGAAAGGAAGAAAATTCTTATATATATGTCAAAAAATTATTTACAAGGGCAACATGTCCCGATCGGAACTCTATACAAAAAGCCAAAATAACATTAAAAGAAACACGAAGAAAAGATGCAAATTCTAAGGGCCTAGTCTTCTCCGGGAGCAACATCTTCACACTCGGGGCCTCCTTCACTCTCGGACTCGTTCATGCTCCCAGAATCATCATCATCGAGAAAGGACAACACTCTGGCTTCAGCTTCAAGCTCTTTGACATTCTCGATCTCGATAGTAAGATCGAAGCCACAAGCATGGATATCGTCGAGAGTCTCCCTTCGAGACTGTCATTTACCATGCTCAGCAACCCGGTTTGCTCGAGTCTGAGAAGCTTTGGAAAACTTCTTTGCTAGAACATGATCAGCTTCAGTGTCGTCCGATAGATGGCCACAATTGCATCAGCATCAGCCTTGGACGCTTCAACCTCCGATTTGGCCGTTGCGAGCTCTATGATCAGCTTCTCTCGATCGGAAGTTGCTGAGCCCAACCGAGACTGGAACTCTTTAATTTTCTTGGCTTGTTTTCTCTTTCATGCTTTGGAGTTGGGTTTCAACCGAGGCCAGTGGAGCTCGGGAAACTTCCTTTTCCGAGGCAAGACGATCCATGTTCTTCTTCCACGCCATGGTCTCCTCCCTCACTGCCTCCACTTCCTCACGAAGTTGCCTGATAATATTGAGCTTTTGCTGAACTTGTGGGACTGAACTATTAGCCACCACACCCGAATCAGTGTCATTAACTTCTAAGATTCTTCTTACCTGCTCGGCCAGATCAGTTTGCTCTTTCTGAGCCGCTTCTAGATCCGCGCGAAAGCCCTTTGATTCCTCCTTTCTTTGCTCACCGATAAGCTTGAAGGAGTCTTTCTCCTTAGTGAGCCCTTGAATTTCGGCCTCATATTGGCCCAGCTCCCGTCAGGATCGAAAGAAAGCTTCATGATGAAGCATCGAGGCCTACAAAAGTTGAAAAGAAAGAATTATACAAAGGAAAATTTTCAAGTATGAAAATTGACATTGACATAGAGAGTAGGGACTTACCCGGTTCAAAGCTTGTTGGGGCTCGTTAAAAAGGCAAAGTGATCCCACCTGGTCCATCTAAGCTTGGTCTTCCTGCGTAAACAAACTCCGAAGGTAGCTAGACACCGCTACGGGGGCAGCAAGAACCCGAGCATCCTCCGGGACCGTGATAATGATCGTTTGTTTGCATCCGGGATCGGCACTAGGGGCCGGAAACTGGGTGGTCAGACTGAAACTCGAGGAAGCTTCGCCCGAGCTCTTCCTCGGCACCTCCAAATTGCTCAGATCATCGACGTCCTCTACTCCGGCAAAATAACCACGGAAAGGATCCTCCTCTCCATGGGTTCCTTCCCCGTGAAAGTTCATCACATCCCGAGCCTCCTGGATCATTTCCTCAGAGAAGGAAGGAAACGAGGGGGAGTATCAAATTTCTATCACCCCTAGTGAATCTTTGGGGGTACTTTCTTTGTCTCGAGGAACATCTACTGCCTCCTCAACAACATCCACTGCCTCCTCCGCGCCCCTCTCATCCCGAAGTGAGGCACCTCCGGCTCTAGCCGGATCAGGGACTTCGGCTGAATTTTCCCCTTGGACTCTATCAGGTCGGGGTAGAATATTTTCAGCTTCCACTGACCTAGTGGCCCTTTGATTCTCGGTATTAACTCAAGCTCGAGCTCGATCAGGTTGGACTGACTCCACAGTTAGGGGGATAACGTTCTTCTTGGGTTTGCGAGCCGCTCTCTTTTTAGGCTCTTGTCCCTCGGAGGTCGAGGCCCTCTTCCTCTTGCTCTCCTTCGCTGGCTTCGAGTTAGGTGGTGAGATTTCATCATCACTAGACGGGGGCCTCATCGTTAAATCCTTCTCGAGACCTACAAAAGAAGAAGCTAAGTAAGCTCGGAAAAATGTTTAAACAATGACCAAATTATTGAGAGGGGAAGAAGGCTTAGTATGGTTATGAGCTTCCCACCGGCCTTTTGATAGATCGCGCCAGGCGCGCTCGGCATGTGTTGACGTCAAGACCAGGCTCCTGACCCAGTTTTCGAGGTGGGGAATTGCACCCGACATCCAAGCAGCGGCTGCATCGAGAAAAACGTTGATAAAAAAGGATGGAAAAATAAAAATCACATGTTTTCGACTGGGATTAGGTTCGACATCTTCACTCGAACGAACCGGCCCATCCAGCCCCGGTCTTTTTCTTCATCTATACTCGAGATGAGCTCATTGGTGGCTCGACGTTTAAGCTTTATCAGCCCGCCTCGATAGAGTCGAGGGCTATACAATCTTATGAAGTGGTTAAGGGTGAAAGGAAGCCCGTCAATTTTGCTCGCAAATAAGCGAAGCAATATCACGATCCTCCAGAAAGAGGGGTGAATCTGGCCAAGGGTCACCTAATATTTTTTGCAGAATTCTATGATGACCGGATCGAGGGGACCCAACTTGAAAGGGTAAGTGTAAACACTCAAAAACCCTTCTACGTGAGTAGTAATCAATTCTTCTGGGGCCGGTATCACGACCTCTTTGTTTTCAGTTGTAATCTTTTTTCACCTAGTCAAGGAGGCTTTGGGGTATCGAACATATGTATCTCGATACCGGTTCGCATCGACCAATGACCAATGAGGTTTTCTCGACTTTGAAGTGGAACTAATGACACACCCCCGAGAATAAACTCCTCAGGGCGTGGCTCCGTTGTTGTTTTCTCTCCGGCCGACCGAGACGAGGAAGCGACTTCTTTCTTCCTAACGGTTTTTGACGTCTTAGCCATTTGGTTTTTGTGGAAAGAGAAGAATAAAAATTATAGTATTTTATGTTTTAGAAGGAACAAACGATGAAAATTCAAATACCTGAAGATTGGAAGCTTTGAAGAATGCATAGAGCTATAAGGATCAGAATGAAAGAGATTGAAAGTAACAATTTGAAAGAATGGAGAAGGGATCTATTTATTGGTTTCACGGCGACGGTTCAAAGCTGGTAGTGGCCGACCATCGAATGGCGCACATTAAATGCCTGGGGAACTGTATCGACGTGATGTTTCGGACACCTCCGCCACTTATATCATGTTGCTTATGTCATGATCAAGCTAGTCAATGACATCATCAGTCGAAAAGTTGAAGCTCGGGAATTCATGTTGTTTCTCATCATCTTATTTCTGAGAAACGAGGGGACTATCTGTATACGGTCAAAATCGGGCTCACTCGATTTTGAGTGGTTGATCGAGAACAGGATGGCAGGATGAGGTTTTGTCCTGTGTTACGTCATATCATGACATGAAGATATATTGCCGAGCTCGTAATTCGATGACCGATTGTGACTGAAACCAGCCAAGGATGAGACCAAATGGGATAGGCATCGAGAAAGACCGAAGAAACCCTGCTGAGTCGAATAACAGAAAGCCGAGATATCCGCTACTGGGCAAGAATCGTGGCGGAAATCTCGGCACGTATCAAATCAGGACCGATTATTTATCCAATCATGAGATTTTCTTCTGTATTTAGAATTGTACCATAAGTAGAATTATCCGACTATATAAAGGGGGTTCCAATCATTTGTAATCATCACATTCACGTATAACAAAGTAATATATACCTTTTTCTCATAAGCTCTCTTATTCTGTTGTTCAGTTTATCCTTTTCAATTAGACATTTATTTGGTTCGAGAGCTATCCAGCTCGAGGGTCAAACTGCACTTCATATCAGTTTGCTTTATTTCACAGTCAATTTCTAACATTAATTCTCATATTTCTCAATGTATACCAAGTGAAATCACATATCCTTAAAATCACTTATAAATTTAATTGTTATCCAATTTTAAAGGTAAACAAATACTATAAGTTCGATGACATTATGTGAAATTACCCCAGTTAATATAATTTAGACATCATATCGTGATCAAAAATCATATGAACAGTTGTACTATTTGCTTCATTTGTTTCTTTGATTTGATATAATTGATATTTCTTGGCTTTTTACGAATACAAACGATTCAACATAAAAGATTGTGATTCTAAACATGTTTCACGGTGCAAAATTAATGAAAGGTCCAATTTCAAATAATTCATGACTAGCCGATGTATGATATGCCACGAGTCTGACGGACGTCTCAGACGAGCCAAGAACTGCAATAGGGAACTTGGGCTTGCAGTACTATCTTTGATTTCTATTATGGGACATGTTTAAGATAGAGACTAACGTACATTTATTTACAAACTAGTGAATTTTTTTGCGTGTTGCGCGATTTAATTAGATAACATTTTAAATGATATTTTGTTGAACTTACTTGAAATAAAATGAATTATATCACAAATAGAAAAAATGTATCATTGGAAAAAATTTGATCAGTTAACCAGGCGTCATGTTATTACTTGTATTACTGTAAAATAATTGAGTATTGGATTGACAATACTGCTAAAGTTTCTAAACTCTTCCATTGATTTATATTTATACACTAAATAAATAGGTTCTAACATATGAAAATTTTCTAACGTAGGTGATAAAGAACAATCATAAAATATTTGTACTTCTTGAATTTCAATCAAATTCATATAAACATTAGAGAAGAGAAGATGAGGAAAAGTATTTAGAGTCTAAATAAGAGAAAAGTTACTCAAAAAGACTCAAGCTATTATTGAGATAATTTAATTAAATAAAAATAAGAGGAATGCAAAAAGAGAGAGAAAGAGAGAGAAAGAGAGAGAAAATATAAATAGGATCATTAGCCTCTTCCATTTTGTTTCGTCTAAATATTATTTACAAATAATATATTATTTGTTGTAATATAATAATAATATTATTAATAAATATATTTAGAGATTTTGAGCTTTAATAAGGAGAGAGAAAGTTAAAAATGAAAGTTTTGGATGTCACGTAATTACTAAGCAACATGATAAATAACTTACTAATATGTAACTATGGGGAAGGGGAAAATGTTGAAACGTTAGAAAGTTTGAAAGGATGTCATTTTGAGTTTTTAAATGGAACGGTTTAAAAAGTACAATAAAAGTAGGGAACCAAAACGACTCAAGCCATTCAGGTGATTTATTTCAATAAAAAAAGAAGAAGAGAAAAATACAAAAAATCAAAGAGAAAAGAAAGGATAAATAGGATACTTGGCCAATGAAAAGTGTCACGTCACTCACACACTCTCTCTCTATATATATATATTAGTTACATTGTATTGGCGTTAATGTTGAGAAAAATATTTAAAAATGAGAAAAAGATGTGTGTTTTCTGGTCTAAAAATAAAAATGTATAACGTCATTTTTTCTCGATATAATATTTTAAATTAATATAATTAAGGAAGGAAAAGTGGAAATATTAGATAGAAGGAACATCAGATTTAGAAAAAAAGACAGTAAAGAAAATAGAAGTTAGCTATAATAATAATTTTAAAAAAAATACAAATAGAAAGAACTCCATAAAGCAAAACATTTTACTTAATTACAGAAATAAGAAAATAATGTAATTGACTATTACAGGGATATCATAAGAGTATTAATTTTTTGAAATTTTTTTTCGTTGCAAAAAACCAAAGAGCAAATCGATTCTCAACAGTTTCACCACCCATTGCATCGGCAAAGTTTTGCATCATTTGTTACACCAACAAAACCTCAACTTTAACACAAGTTGGGGTTCAAAATATTAATATTTTAGATGAATACGAATCAGAAAATTATATTAAGTAATAGACATATATAGGAAATAACATGGAGATAATAAAATCGTTTTTGTGAAATAGTATCATCTAAACAATTGCAAGAAAGATGAAATAGAGTATTTCTTAGAATATATCCAATTTTCACACAATAGCTACTTCAAAATGTTCTTTAATTTAGAAAAATATGATCTCCCAAATTCCGCAAACCTATCATCAAAGGAGAAATGGTGAGTATTACTTTAATGTATAAGCACCGCTTTTGATGCAATCTTTACACTTCCAAAATCGCCATAGCTTTTCTCTTGACTGTGTACTGTTCATGATAACAGTTATATATTCGAAACCTAAGTTCTTAAGCAAAATTT
Source organism: Nicotiana paniculata (assembly GCA_005239505.1). Taxonomy (NCBI): domain Eukaryota; kingdom Viridiplantae; phylum Streptophyta; class Magnoliopsida; order Solanales; family Solanaceae; genus Nicotiana; species Nicotiana paniculata. The sequence continues at coordinate 25,082 of MDKI01219694.1, forward strand.
TAGAACTTGTTAAAATAAAATTATAGCTTCTAGTTTATTCAAAAGCACCACAAAATTAGAAATCCATATCTTTTCACAAAATATTATGATGCTAGTCAAAGACAAGACACTAGTGTCTGCTAATGATCTTCCCCAATCACGCTAAGAGCATTAGCAACATATTATATGAATTTTGTGCTAGTGGCAGACTTAGCCTGTCCGAGGAAATATACAAAAGTAAAGACAATGTACAAACAACCGAAAATATTGGACCAGTTGCATCAAACAATACTAAGCACCATTAATTTAACTTTGACACCGACAAATAACCTTTTTAAACTCGTCACCAGTTCATTAACAGCTAAATACTGACTGTGTCATTGTATTTGTATATGCCCAGTTGACACGCCAATTTGTCATTTCTTGCAGGCTTTCAGCCATGTGGTACACAAACCAAATGGATCATCAGATGAAGCCCGTGGTATAATTCACAATATATATATATACACACACACTTGCTCTTTATTCTGTACCCCAAATACACAAACCAAATGACTCCCACATATTTATTCAACACACACTAGATAATGTACATTTCAAATCCACTGATTAATGTATTTTGCCAAACTAGGATGACAGAAAAGGGACAGTGGGCTACAATATATACTTAATTAATAGTCGTATTCTAATGAAAAATAATCATTTTTAGAAATATATATATACTTAGATTCTCATCACTTATGAAAGAGAATACTTGATTGATGGGCTTGTCATGCTTATTCTTGCAACGGTGGCGTACAACAATCATCTATATCATTTCGTATTAACATTTTTAGTTGGCATAAATGTTTTGAATGGAAGTTTTGGCGTGTACGGTTTTGAGCCGAGGTTGTATACAGCGTAAGGCTGGGCTGGGCTGTGTAATTAGCATAAATGTATTAGTCGGTCGAAGTTTTTACCAAATACGCCGCTGGACAACTGATGATATTTCATTATTTAAAAACAAAAATGGTGAGGCAAAGTTGATAGAATAATATGTGTCTCAGCTAAACTCGTATTTGATTTAAATATAATTTGTACATCCAAAGTCAAATGAACTCTCTAAAAATCAAATGCAAATAAAAAACAAAACACTAAACATTTATATAGATAAGAAAAAGACAAATAAGAGGGAAAAAACTCCTATTATACAGTGTTGCCTTTTCTTTCCCATTTTCTGGTTTTTAATTGCAATTATTGGGTATAAACACGTCTTGATCTCACCCTCACAGTGAGTGGGTTGTCCATTTCGGAAGAAAGCCTCAGTACCTCAGACAAGTCAACTGGACTGTTATTGTCAATGGGCCCAAAACTGAATTCGTGTAGAAGTGATGCGACCCAAAACGTAACTGTAGTCAAGCCCAGTGTCTTACCGGGGCAAGTTCTCCTTCCGGACCCAAATGGTGCAAGCCTCAGATCAGATCCTAAAACCGACAAGTCCAAACCCTCTGCACCATTAACGAACCTTTCGGGCTTGAATTCAAGTGGGTCCGCCCAAACATCTGGATCCCTAGTGATGGCCCACATGTTGACCATAGCGGTGGTCCCAGCCGGCACGTGATATCCATCCACCGTTGTATCTGTAATTGCAAGGCGGGCCCACGAGAGCAGTGGGCCCGGAGGGTGCAACCTTAATACTTCTTTTATTACCGCCGGTAAATATGTCATCTCCGATACATCGGACTCCGTCACGGCCCGTGATTGTCCGACAATTTTGTCCAATTCGTTTTGAACCTTGGACTGAACTTGAGGATGAATCACCATTCTTGCTAAAATCCACTCTATTAATACTGCTACCGTATCAGTTCCCCTAAATATCATTTCCTGCAATTTCCATGGAACAAATAGAGGTTAGGTTAATTTTTTTATTTTCAATTGTAATACTTATCTTAAAGCTAAATCAAATCGGAATAGGATAAAGAACGCACGAAGGATCAGAGAGAGAGGGGATTCTAAAAGCGAAAAGCCTAGAAGATTAGATTGTCAGACTCGAAGGTAGCAGTAAGATCTCTGTGTAGCAGTAAGATCTCTGTCTCCAGAGAAGGCATGAGGGTTTTTAAACCTGTATAATTTAATAGAAGTTAGTTCCATTTTGGTGACACTTAATTAATTAATTTTTGGCCCGCGTGTATGTACAAACACTACTATTACATAATGCTCTCCAGTGCAATAACGAATAGTTTCTACAGCTTCTTTTTTTTTAATATTCGGAGCTCCCATTTATTCGCCATCATGTTTGTTTGTATTATTAAAAGGAGTAAAAAGAAAAGGAAAAGGCTACTAGTTCCACGTAAGAAGGAAGAGAAATTTGACCCTGAATATACTCTCTCACAAGCGGGGATGGCATGGTAGAAATTTTTAAAAACTTATTAAGAGAAGAATTTATGAGAAAAGGAAATATTCAAACAATCAGTCGATAATAATGCTTATACATTTTAAAGTAAGTTTGAATTAGAGTAGTAAAGTAAGAGAAATGGTGAGTAACAAAACATGATAGTGACAAAAGTTTATAAATCATCGTGGCATAAAATTTAATTCCAAAATATTTTTAATGCTTACCCAAAGTACGGCGATCATATCGGAGTCTGATAATTTTTCAGAACCTTGAAGAGAAAGCAAAACATGCACAAAATCAGGTTGAACATCAGAAGATTGAGCCCTGTGTTGGTCGATAATCCTGCTAACAAACTTGTTCACTTTAGGGACCAACTGAGAACACCTGAGCCGTATTTTTTGTGGGTCCAATTCAGCTAGCCAAGGTAAGTGATCAGACCAATTTAGCAAACCCAAAAGGTCGTAACCTTCATTTACCAATTTCCCCAACTCCTCTGTTTCTGAGTTAGAACAATCAAGATTATACTTGCGCCCGAAAACAGAGCACATCATATTGTTTAGAGAAGCCAGTTTGAGAGCGTCTCTAACTCGGATTATGTCTCGTCCTCCTAATTGGAACATTGAAACCATTTCTGTAGCAATTTGGGACCTTTGAGCTTCTGAGGCTTTGATTTGCTTTGGACAAAAGAGGTGCGCCGCTGCAATTTTTCTAAGGGTTCGCCAGTAGACACCGTAAGGAGCGAAACCTATTGCTCTGTTGAACATTAGCCTGTAGGCTGATTCTTTTACAGGACGATCAGCGAAAACTGAACTGTTCAATAGCTCCTTCGCTACGTCTGGATTACACGTGACAATAACTCTTGTTTCGCCCACGCTCAACGACATGAGACGCTTGGCTTGACAAGCTTCGGCCATCGCTGCTATTTTGCGATGTGCCAAACCAGACATGAGGTTCATGCTTCCTATGAGAGGATATCCCCTAGGACCTGGTATAGCTTTTGATACTAGCAAGGGATCCATATTATTGTAATTATTAATATTAAAAGAAGCTAAACTTGCAGAATTTTTCCTCCATTTATATTTTCCCCAAGCAGGACCTCCAGGGTGAGACCAATAAATGATGTTCATGACTAGCCAGAGAATAACAATGAAAAGAACAAAACATATGGAGTTTATGGAGGTCAAAGATTTGCATTTTGAAGCTAATGCAAATATCCACAGGCTTTCTATGTCTGTTCTCATTTTCTCTTTATTATTTGCTGTGAGTTGGGAGGAAAATTTAGATTTTGTGCAGAGTATTGAGAGAGCTAGGAGAGCAAGAGTGAGAAAGGTATTGTATTTGGTTTTGGGGGCATAAAAGAAGAGAGTTTGGCGGGTTTATATAGCGGAGAAATGACCATACGACACAAGCCATTCTTCTTCTAATTTTACTGCAGCAGGCACGAGCCTTTCCGCGTAACTTTCCATACAAAATATAAATTTATATAATATAAGTAATTATTAAAATTTTAATAAATATTAAATTTGAATTCATAATTTTAACAACAGTATAAGTATAATATTAAAAATCTTAAAAGCTGAACCAATTAAATTTTAATCTCGAATCCATGTCCGGTAGTAGGTGCATATTTTAGCAACATAGTAGCTTAATTTTGTCTTGATACGGGATTTAGTATAATAAATAGAAACAATAATCCTTAATTAGTTAAAAAAGGTGTATGTTGACATAGTAGAATTGACGCACGATTGCATGACAAAAGAAGAAAGAAGAAGAAATTAAGGCGCGTGAGGCACGCTCCAATAACAATAGATTGCGTGCTTCCCTGCTATAAAGGATTAAATAAATAGTGATAATCCGTAATTAAGTTAACAGTATTGGGGACTTCGGAATAGTTATTTGTTTGGGTCAATCTCCCCGTGAGGTCACCTTGTGTCGGCACTATACATTCATCCATAAACCCCTCTAAATTTTTTAATCTAATTTCTGTGTGTTAGTTTCTTGGATATTTAACCAAGTTCTGTCTGGTTTGTGTGCAACCTATTAATCTTTTAAATGAATGATTGGTGGCTTAATTTGTTACTAAGAATCAGTCTATTTCATGAGCTTTTGATTGACTAATTTTCAACTCAAATTCCATCATTTGGTTACAAGGGTCTAAGCTAGTTAATTGCTTGTCTTTTTGGATTTATTGAAGTGCATCAACTGCAAGTCAAGAGGTGTTTCGGTTTATTACTAGAGGAACCACACGGGTATAACTATTCCGTTGTCTATTAAAATATTCTAAATCTCATATATATAATTGTCTAATTTAATTTCACAATTTTCGAAACAACTTCGTCGAACTTGGTATGTATGTTATAACCACATATAATAAGAGTATAATAGTTAGAGACCACTTGGTAGAATATTGACTCCAAAGCATACCGACTGACGTGCTAGCAGAATATTAGCCGGATATACCATTCACAATTGTTTGATGACTAGAGCCCGTTTGGACATAAAAATGTTTTTTGTTAATATATTTTGAAATTTTTTAAAAATTTAAAAAACTTCAAAAAACTGTTTATCAAAATTTTCACTCAAATCATTCACAAAATTTCAAAAAAATCCAAATTAAATTGTATATTCAAATACAATTCTAAATTTCAAATACCATTTTCACTTAAAAAAGTTTTTTACCATTTTTTAAAATTTTACAATTCTTATGTCCAAACGCCTATTTAGTAAAGCGATTTTAAGGTGCTTATTTTTTCGGTTCAATTTGTGCGTTTCGTCTTTTATTTTCAAAAAGCTTCTTAGTTTGATTAAGTTTTCTTTAGCAAATTAACTTATTAGCAATGTCGTAGTAATTTTTCTTAAACTAAAAAACTAGAAGTAAAATTAGTAATATAAATTCGTATTCACTAAAACAATGTGATCTAGCTAGAAAAATGGTAGAAGGGAGTTGAATACGCCTCATCTGCCTATGACTTGCTAGTTTTCAGCGATGAAGTAATTGGGTCATGTTTAAAAAATGGAACAAATGCAATGGATAGTAGCAGTAGTATTAGTACATCCAATAATTGTACTGTAGCATGAGGAATGAGGATGAAGGAAGGGAGATAGCGCGTGAAAACAGTGGGCAGCATCAGCTGGGATGATCAAGTTGGAGCAGTAAATAATGAGAAGACAAGAAAGGCCAAAGGGGTGTGGGTGTTACTGTGGCGTGAATGTTGTCGGGGCATATATTAATGTCATGAGGATGAGGTGGCTGAGAAAGCACATGAACAAGAAACGCTCTACTTATACATGCAGATACAGATGTTGCAGTCGTGCATTTAGTGGCTCGCAGATACTGCCCATGAGATCAAATCCAGAGAGAGAGAGAGAGAGAGCTCCGATCGAGGCTGCACATACCCCTATTATCAATGATGTTGCACTGGACTGGTCGGTATGGCGACGGTGGTGTTTGGTGTTGGTGGCCAAATACGAACAAAACAACCCCTCTTTCCTCAGTACTCCCTGAGCCATCGTTGTTGTAATGCCACGTTTCACAACCATGCAAATTACTTTTGCAACTTTACCCTAATCCGACAAGATGGTGACAACTCCTCCCCAGTTTCCCAAGCTTCTGGCGGTTATCACTACTCATTTCTACACGCGTCGTTCCCTCTACGTTTACACAGTATACTACCTACTGCTTGTAATTTCCTTACATTTATATCGACCATCTGTTTGTTTATTAATGCATGTCTTGGTGTCTTCTAAAGGTAGTAGTAGTAGTACACATTTAACGGCGATGGATATGGTTATGGACTCATGGCTCATGGGGTAAAGTTGGAAACTCATATGACTGTGACAGTAAACGGGCCCGGCAGGGAAAAGCAAACGTGTATTTTAGGTCTAAATTTGTTAGGATTCGAGGAACGGCGTTGGTTCCTGCCGTAAATTGAAATAGACGCCCTGTCCGTTGATATGGGCAGCGCCGTAGCGAAGCTGCTCAAATAGGGCCTACCCTATTACCCTCAGTAGATGATTTTGAAGTTTTGTTTCAGTTTATTCCACGAGCAAATTTTTAAATTTAATAAGTGTTATCCCTCACTTGTCATACAAGCAACGTCTTAAGTTTTTAACTTAAAGTTATGCTGGAGCAAACGAATGCCAAAAATTAAAAACTATCCCAAAAATATCATATTTTTATAACTTTTTAAAAAGAATAAACACCACATTATTTGTTGGTTAACCAATCAAACAACACGAATTTCCTTTCAAACGGAGAACAAGAGAAGGCCGTTCCCCTCGCGCTTACCGCTTCTCTTGTGCCAATAAAAGAAATTTGACTTTAAAATTTGATACATGTGTTTGGACAATAATTAAATTTATAAGTGATTTTAAGAATATGTGATTTCACTTGGCATAAATTAAAAAATATAAAATTTCTATTAAAAATTAATTATAAAGAGAAATAAAGCAAACCAATATAATACGCAACTTCGACCCTCGAGCTAGATTGCCTTCCAACCAACTGAGTATGCTATTGAAAAGCATGAATTGAATAACAGAGTATGAAAGCTCAAGAGAGAAAATGTAATAAATTGCTTCGTTATGCGTGAATGAGTTGATTACAAAGTGATTAGGACCTCATTTATATAGTAGAAGAATTCTACTTATGCTACAATTCTAAATACCGAAGGAAATCCCATGATTAGATAATTAACCGGCCTTGATTTGATACGTGCCAAGATTTTCACCGCGATCCTTGCCCGATCACGGATATCTCAGTTTTCCGTTATTCGACTAAGCATGCTTCCTTTGATCTCGCTCGATCTCTATCCCGCTCAGTCTCGATCTCGGCTGGTCTCCATCTCGGCTGGTCTTGATCTCGATCGGCCCTTGAATCACGAGCTTGGGAATATATCTTCATGTCACGATCCGATATAACTTGGGGTCGAACCTTGGCCTGCCGCCCCGGTCTCGATTAACCATACAAAATCGAGCAAGTTTGATTTTGACCGGGTACAGACAGTCCCTCATTTTTTGGAGAGTAAAGACAAGAAACGATTTGAGTCATCGATCTTCACCTCGGTACATTATGACGTAAGCATCGTGACGTAAGCAGCAGAGATGACCAAAACATCTCATCGGTATAGTTTCCCAAGCATTTAATGCGCGCTAGTCGATGGTCGGCCACTACTAGATTTTAACCGTCATTGTGAAATCAATAAATAGCCTCCTTCTTCATTCTTCCAAACTTTGCTTTCAAATCTTCTTCCTTCTAATCTTCATAGTTCATTGCCTTCTTCAAAGCTTCCTATCTTCAGGTCATTAACTTTCTTTGCTTGTTCTTCCTAAAACACCAAGTATTTCCTTTCAATTTCTATTGTTCTTTTCTCACAAAAACTAAATGGCCAAAACATTGAAAACGGTTTTGTAGAAAGATATTTCTTCCTTGTCCCGGCCGGCCAGCGAGGAAGCAACAGCGGAGCCACGCCCCGAAGAGTTCGTTCCTGGGGTGTGTGTCATAGATTCCGACTTTAAGGTCGATAAAACCTCTTCGATTCTTGGTCGATGTGAGCCGGTATCGAGATATATATGCTCGATACCCAAAACCCTCCTTGACAAGGTTAAAAAGGATTGCAATTGGGTAACAAACAGGTGGTGGTGCCGGCTCTAGACGAAGTAATCACCACCCATGTGGAGGGGTTCCTAAGTGTTTACACTTATCCCTTCACATTGGTCCCCTCGATCCGATCATTATAGACTTCTGCAAGAAATACCAGGTCACTCTTGGCCAAATTCACCCCACTTTCTGGAGGATTGTGATACTATCTACTACTTTGTGAGCAAAATCGATGGGCTTGCCCTTACCCTCGGCCACCTCATACGACTGTATAGCCCTCGACTCTATCTAGGTGGACTAATAAAGTTTCAGTGTCGGGCTACAAGGCACCCTTCTCGAGCATAGACGAAGACAAATATCGGGGCGGGATGGACCGGTTTGTCCAGGTGAAGACCACAGACCTAATCCCGACTGAGAGCATGTCATTTTCTGAGAAATGGAATATGAAACGTAAGTATGATTCCGTCCTTAATTTCTGTTCATTGTCTTTCCTCTTTCATCCTTTCTTGGCGCTCTTCTTGATGCAGCCGTTGCCTGGATGTTAGGTGCAGTTCCCCATCTCGAGAACTGGGTTAGGATCCTGGTATCTAAGTGAACACATGTGGAGCACGCGTGGCACTATTTGTCAAAGGGCCGGTGGGAGGCTAGTAGTCACGGTAAGCCTTCTTCCTGACTTAATAATTTAACCGTTGTTCAAACATCTTTCTGAGCTCACTTAATTTCTCCTTTTGTAGATCTCGGGAAAGACGCGACGATGAGACCCCCGTCTGGTGACGATGAGATCCTTCCCCCACCATCTTTCCCGAAGTCGGTGAAGGAGAAGAAGAGGAAGAGTGCTTCAGATTCTGAGGGGCAGAAGCCAAAAAAGAAAACAACCCGCAAAACTAAGGGGAACGTAATCCCTCTAACTTTGGAGTCGGTCCAAAGTCTAAGGGATGAAGAATAAGAAGAAGAAAATGATTCCGGGTTATCGCCAGCATTATAGCAGGATGTATATATATCATGAGGTGCATTGGGAGCATCAGATTCGTGAAATCTTGGCTATTAAGGTGCATAAAGTGTCAATGTGGTCAGATGATGAATTATGCGGTGCATGGTGCTAATTCAGCAAAGGTATGATGTCGTGTTCTGGTATATCGTGTGGTAGTTGATACGGTGATTATACATTGGAAGCAGGCCTGACAGAGAATTTCAAGTGTTGGAACTGGATTCTGAGCTTATTATATGGATAAAAGAAGAAATCCTCAGATTTAATCAAGCTAATGTACTCAACTGGGTTGTGGTAGCACGGTTAATTGCACGAGGTGTTAAACAATGATTTCAGATAATTCCAGAGCAGTTCTTAGCACGTTCGAGGATGAACTTCTGTTAAGTGGGGGAGAACGTAACGACCCAACCAGTCGTTTTGATCTCTAGTGCATCGTTCAACGGTTTGAAGTCTTGAGCAGCTCTATTTCAGGTATTATGACCCGTGGGAGTGGTCGGAGTTGAATTTCGGGAAGTTTAGAGTTAATTTGAAAAGAAAATTCTCATTTCAGCAGTCTTAAGTTGGAAAAATTGACTAAGATTAGAATTTTGAGTAAACGACTTCCGAATCAGGATTTGAAGGTTCCAGCAGGTTCGTATGATGATTTCTAACTTGGGAATATGTCCGGATCGGGCTTTGGATAATCGAGAGCATTTCGACGCATGTTATGGAAGATAGCATTTTAGAAGAATTTCTTAAGTTTGGCTAGAAGCGCATTTCAGTGATATTGATGTCCGTTTGGGATTCCGAGCCTGGGAATAGCTCCGTATGGTGATTCTAGATTTAGGAGCGCGATCGGAAGTGAATTCGGATGTTCGTAGGTCATTTTGAATTCATTTGGCTAAAGATAGAAATTTGAAGATTTTTGAGAAATCCGACCGGAAGTGGAAATTTTGATATCGGGGTCAGAATGCGATTCCAGAAGTTGGAGCAGGTCTGTAATGTCGAATATGACATGTGTGCAAAATTTGGGGTCAATCGGACGTGATTTGATAGGTTTCGGCATCGGATGTGGAAGTTTGATATTTCAAAGTCCATAAAGTTGAATTTTAGTGCGATTCGTGATTTAGGCGTTGTTTGATGTGATTTGAAGCCTCGAGCAAGTCCGTGTGAGATTATGGGACTGAGTCGTGTGATTGGACGGGGTCCCGAGGGCCTCGGGTGTGTTTCGGGTTGGTTCTGGTTATTTCCAAGTGTTTGGTTGCTGCTGTTTTCTGGTGTTTTGGGGGTTCAGTGCGTTCGCAGCCTTAGTTTTGCGATCGCGGAGAAGAAATTTGAGGGATGGAAGTTTGTCTTGTGCGATCGCACTTGTAGGTATGCAACCGCACAGAAGGAAAAGTGAAGCTGCAAGATTTGGCTTGTGCGACCGAATGTGTACTGTGCGATTGCACAGGGTGTGCTTGGAGGCTTCTGAACTAGGCTTGTGCGATCGCGGATGATGGTGTGCGATCGCACAGAAGGTTTGTCTGGGCAGTATTTATTTTAAACGGGATTTTTTCCATTTCATCAATTATTTCACTAGATTAGGGCGATTTTGGATAATTTCAAAGGGTGATTTTCATCAAGCATCATCAGATTTGGGGCGTTGTGCATCCAGTGGAGTCGTCGGAAGGGCTTGGAAGCCGGTTATGGAATTTCGGGCGAGGTAAGTCTCATTTGTAACTTTGTGAGGGGGAATTGTCCCCCTATGTGAACTAATTAAATATGTGCTGCTATCTGCGGGGGCTACATACGCACGAGGTGACGGGAGTCCGTGCGTAGCTACTATAATTTGACCGTTGTTCAAACATCTTTCTGAGCTCACTTAATTCTCCTTTTGTAGATCTCGGGAAAGACGCGACGATGAGACCCCCGTCTGGTGACGATGAGATCCTTCCCCCACCATCTGTCCCGAAGCCGGTGAAGGAGAACAAGAGGAAGAGGGCTTCAGATTCTGAGGGGCAGAAGCCAAAAAAGAAAACAACCCGCAAAACTAAGGGGAACGTAATCCCTCTAACTTTGGAGTCGGTCGAAAGTCTAAGGGATGAAGAAGAAAAAGAAAATGATTCCGGGTTATCGCCAGCATTATAGCAGGATGTATATATATCATGAGGTGCATTGGGAGCATCAGATTCGTGAAATCTTGACTATTAAGGTGCATAGAGTGTCGATGTGGTCAGATGATGAAATATGCGCTGCATGGTGCTAATTCAGCAAAGGTATGTTGTTGTGTTCTGGTATATCGTGTGGTAGTTGATACGGTGATTATATATTGGAAGCAGGCCTGGCAGAGAATTTCAAGTGTTGGAACTGGATTCTGAGCTTATTATATGGATAAAAGAAGAAATCCTCAGATTTGATCAAGCTAATGTACTCAACTGGGTTGTGGTAGCACGGGAAAGTGCACGAGGTGTTAAACAACGATTTCAGATAATTCCAGAGCAGTTCTTAGCACGTTCGAGGACGAACGTCTGTTAAGTGGGGGAGAACGTAACGACCCAACCAGTCATTTTGATCTCTAGCGCGTCGTTCAGCGGTTTGAAGTCTTGAGCAGCTCTATTTCAGGTATTATGACCCGTGGGAGTGGTCAGAGTTGAATTTCGGGAAGTTTAGAGTTAATTTGGAAAGAAAATTCTCATTTCAGCACCCTTAAGTTGGAAAAATTGACTAAGATTAGAATTTTGAGTAAACGACCTCCGAATCAGGATTTGAAGGTTCCAGCAGGTTCGTATGATGATTTTGAACTTGGGAATATGTCCGGATCGGGCTTTGGATAACCGGGAGCATTTCGACGCATGTTATGGAAGATAGCATTTTAGAAGAATTTCTTAAATTTGGCTAGAAGCGCATTTCACTGATATTGATGTCCGTTTGGGATTTCGAGCCTGGGAATAGATCCGTATGGTGATTCTAGATTTAGGAGCGCGATCGGAAGTGAATTCGGATGTATGTAGGTCATTTTGACGTCATTTGGTTAAAGATAGAAATTTGACGGTTTTTGAGAAATCCGACCGGAAGTGAAAATTTTCATATCGGGGCCGGAATGCGATTCCGGAAGTTGGAGCAGGTCCGTAATGTCGAATATGACATGTGTGCAAAATTTGGGGTCAATCGGACGTGATTTGATAGGTTTCGGCATCGGATGTGGAAGTTTGATATTTCAAAGTCCATAAAGTTGAATTTTAGTGCGATTCGTGATTTAGGCGTTGTTTGATGTGATTTGAAGCCTCGAGCAAGTCCATGTGAGGTTATGGGAATGAGTCGTGTGATTGGACGGGGTCCCGAGGGCCTCGGGTGTGTTTCGAGGTGGTTCTGGTTATTTCCAAGTGTTTGGTTGTTGCTGTTTTCTGGTGTTTTGGGGGTTCAGTGCGATCGCAGCCTTAGTTGTGCGATCGCGGAGAAGAAATTTGAGGGATGGAAGTTTGTCTTGTGCGATCGCACTTGTAGGTGTGCAACCGCACAGAAGGAAAAGTGAAGCTGCAAGATTTGGCTTGTGCGACCGAGTGTGTACTGTGCGATTGCACAGGGTGTGCTTGGAGGCTTCTGAACTAGGCTTGTGCGATCGCGGATGATGGTGTGCGATCGCACAGAAGGTTTGTCTGGGTAGTGTTTATTTTAAACGGGATTTTTTCCATTTCATCAATTCTTTCACTGGGTTAGGGCGATTTTTGATTATTTCAAAGGGTGATTTTCATCAAGCATCATCAGATTTGGGGCGTTGTGCATCCAGTGGAGTCGTCGGAAGGGATTGGAAGCCGGTTATGGAATTTCGGGCGAGGTAAGTCTCCTTTGTAACTTTGTGAGGGGGAATTGTCCCCCTATGTGAACTAATTAAATATGTGTTGCTATCTGCAGGGGCTACATACGCACGAGGTGACGGGAGTCCGTGCGTAGCTACTATAATTTGACCGTTGTTCAAACATCTTTCTGAGCTCACTTAATTTCTCCTTTTGTAGATCTCGGGAAAGACGCGACGATGAGACCCCCGTCTGGTGACGATGAGATCCTTCCCCCACCATCTGTCCCGAAGCCGGTGAAGGAGAACAAGAGGAAGAGGGCTTCAGATTCTGAGGGGCAGAAGCCAAAAAAGAAAACAAGCCCTAAAACTAAGGGGAACGTAATCCCTCTAACTTTGGAGTCGGTCCAAAGTCTAAGGGATGAAGAAGAAGAAGAAGAAGAAAATGATTCCGGGTTATCGCCAGCATTATAGCAGGATGTATATATATCATGAGGTGCATTGGGAGCATCAGATTCGTGAAATCTTGGCTATTAAGGTGCATAGAATGTCGATGTGGTCAGATGATGAAATATGCGGTGCATGGTGCTAATTCAGCAAAGGTATGTTGTCGTGTTCTGGTATATCGTGTGGTAGTTGATACGGTGATTATACATTGGAAGCAGGCCTGGCAGAGAATTTCAAGTGTTGGAACTGGATTCTGAGCTTATTATATGGATAAAAGAAGAAATCCTCAGATTTGATCAAGCTAATGTACTCAACTGGGTTGTGGTAGCACGGGAAAGTGCACGAGGTGTTAAACAACGATTTCAGATAATTCCAGAGCAGTTCTTAGCACGTTCGAGGACGAACGTCTGTTAAGTGAGGGAGAACGTAACGACCCAACCAGTCATTTTGATCTCTAGCGCGTCGTTCAGCGGTTTGAAGTCTTGAGCAGCTCTATTTCAGGTATTATGACCCATGGGAGTGGTCGGAGTTGAATTTCGGGAAGTTTAGAGTTAATTTGAAAAGAAAATTCTCATTTCAGCAGCCTTACGTTGGAAAAATTGACTAAGATTAGAATTTTGAGTAAACGACTTCCGAATCAGGATTTGAAGGTTCCAGCAGGTTCGTATGATGATTTCGAACTTGGGAATATGTCCGGATCGGGCTTTGGATAACCGGGAGCATTTCGACGCATGTTAGGGAAGATAGCATTTTAGAAGAAATTCTTAAGTTTGGCTAGAAGCGCATTTCAGTGATATTGATGTACGTTTGGGATTCCGAGCCTGGGAATAGCTCCGTATGGTGATTCTAGATTTAGGAGCGCGATCGGAAGTGAATTCGGATGTCCGTAGGTCATTTTGAATTCATTTGGATAAAGATAGAAATTTGAAGGTTTTTGAGAAATCCGACCGGAAGTGGAAATTTTGATATCAGGGTCGGAATGCGATTCCGAAAGTTGGAGCAGGTCCGTAATGTCGAATATGACATGTGTGCAAAATTTGTGGTCAATCGAACGTGATTTGATAGGTTTCGGCATTGGATGTGGAAGTTTGATATTTCAAAGTCCATAAAGTTGAATTTTAGTGCGATTCGTGATTTAGGCGTTGTTTGATGTGATTTGAAGCCTCGAGCAAGTTCGTGTGAGGTTATGGGACTGAGTCGGGTGATTGGACGGGGTCCCGAGGGCCTCGGGTATGTTTCGGGGTGGTTCTGGTTATTTCCAAGTGTTTGGTTGTTGCTGTTTTCTGGTGTTTTGGGGGATCAGTGCGATCGCAGCCTTAGTTGTGCGATCGCGGTGAAGAAATTTTAGGGATGGAAGTTTGTCTTGTGCGATCGCACTTGTAGGTGTGCAACCGCACAGAAGGAAAAGTGAAGCTGCAAGATTTGGATTGTGCGACCGAGTGTGTACTGTGCGATTGCACAGGGTGTGCTTGGAGGCTTCTGAACTAGGCTTGTGCGATCGCGGATGATGGTGTGTGATCGCACAGAAGGTTTGTCTGGGCAGTGTTTATTTTAAACGGGATTTTTGCCATTTCATCAATTCTTTCACTAGGTTAGGGCGATTTTTTATAATTTCAAAGGGTGATTTTCATCAAGCATCATCAAATTTGGGGCGTTGTGCATCCAGTGGAGTCGTCGGAAGAGCTTGGAAGCCGGTTATGGAATTTCGGGCGAGGTAAGTCTCCTTTGTAACTTTGTGAGGGGGAATTGTCCCCCTATGTGAACTAATTAAATATGTGCTGCTATCTGCGGGGGCTACATACGCACGAGGTGACGGGAGTCCGTGCGTAGCTACTATAATTTGACCGTTGTTCAAACATCTTTCTGAGCTCACTTAATTTCTCCTTTTGTAGATCTCCGGAAAGACGCGACGATGAGACCCCCGTTTGGTGACGATGAGATCCTTCCCCCACCATCTGTCCCGAAGCCGGTGAAGGAGAACAAGAGGAAGAGGGCTTCAGATTCTGAGGGGCAGAAGCCAAAAAAGAAAACAACCCGCAAAACTAAGGGGAACGTAATCCCTCTAACTTTGGGGTCGGTCCAAAGTCTAAGGGATGAAGAAGAAGAAGAAAATGATTCCGGGTTATCGCCAGCATTATAGCAGGATGTATATATATCATGAGGTGCATTGGGAACATCAGATTCGTGAAATCTTGGCTATTAAGGTGCATAGATTGTCGATGTGGTCAGATGATGAAATATGCGGTGCATGGTGCTAATTCAGCAAAGGTATGTTGTCATGTTCTGGTATATCGTGTGGTAGTTGATACGGTGATTATATATTGGAAGCAGGCCTGGCAGAGAATTTCAAGTGTTGGAACTGGATTCTGAGCTTATTATATGGATAAAAGAAGAAATCCTCAGATTTGATCAAGCTAATGTACTCAACTGGGTTGTGGTAGCACGGGAAAGTGCACGAGGTGTTAAACAATGATTTCTGATAATTCCAGAGCAGTTCTTAGCACGTTCGAGGACGAACGTCTGTTAAGTGGGGGAGAACGTAACGACCCAACCAGTCATTTTGATCTCTAGCGCGTCGTTCAGCGGTTTGAAGTCTTGAGCAGCTCTATTTCAGGTATTATGACCCGTGGGAGTGGTCGGAGTTGAATTTCGGGAAGTTTAGAGTTAATTTGGAAAGAAAATTCTCATTTCAGCACCCTTAAGTTGGAAAATTGACTAAGATTAGAATTTTGAGTAAACGACCTCCGAATCAGGATTTGAAGGTTCCAGCAGGTTCGTATGATGTTTTCGAACTTGGGAATATGTCCGGATCAGGATTTGGCACCCGGGAGTGTTTCGATGCATGTTATGGAAGATAGCATTTTAGAAGAATTTCTTAAATTTGGCTAGAAGTGCATTTCAGTGATATTGATGTCCGTTTGGGATTCCGAGCCTGGTAATAGCTCTGTATGGTGATTCTAGATTTGGGAGCGCGATCGGAAGTGAATTCGGATGTCCGTAGGTCATTTTGAAGTCATTTGGCTAAAGATAGAAATTTGAAGGTTTTTGAGAAATCCGACCGGAAGTGAAAATTTTGATATCGGGGTCGGAATGCGATTCCGAAAGTTGGAGCAGGTCCGTAATGTCGAATATCACATGTGTGCAAAATTTGGGGTCAATCGGACGTGATTTGATAGGTTTCGACATCGGATGTGGAAGTTTGAAATTTCAAAGTCCATAAAGTTGAATTTTAGTGCGATTCATGATTTCGGCGTTGTTTGATGTGATTTGAAGCCTCGAGCAAGTCCGTGTGAGGTTATGGGACTGAGTCGTGTGATTGGACGAGGTCCCGAGGGCCTCGGGTGTGTTTCGGGGTGGTTCTGGTTATTTCCAAGTGTTTGGTTTGTGCTGTTTTCTGGTGTTTTGGGGGTTCAGTGCGATCGCAGCCTTAGTTGTGCGATCGCGGAGAAGAAATTTGAGGGCTGGAAGTTTGGCTTGTGCGATCGCACTTGTAGGTGTGCAACCGCACAGAAGGAAAAGTGAAGCTGCAGGATTTGGCTTGTGCGACCGAGTGTGTACTGTGCGATTGCACAGGGTGTGCTTGGAGGCTTCTGAACTTGGCTTGTGCGATCGCGGATGATGGTGTGCGATCGCACAGAAGGTTTGTCTGGGCAGTGTTCTATTTCAAACGGGATTTTGGCCATTTCATCAATTCTTTCACTGGGTTAGGGCGATTTTGGATAATTTCAAAGGGTGATTTTCATCAAGCATCATCAGCTTTGGGGCGTTGTGCATCCATTGGAGTCGTCGGAAGGGCTTGGAAGCCGGTTATGGAATTTCGGGCGAGGTAAGTCTCCTTTGTAACTTTGTGAGGGGGAATTGTCTCCCTAAGTGAACTAATTAAATATGTGTTGCTATCTGCGGGGGCTACGTACGCACGAGGTGACGGGAGTCCGTGCGTAGCTACTATCATGCTTGTGTCCGGTTAGTCTAGGACCCACTAGCATGCCTTACCTGTTGTATTTGAAATTTTGCTAATGAAATTAGACTGTTAATATTATCGAATTAGTAATTGAATACCTAAGAAGGTTGAAGTTTATTTTCCTTAATCATCTAGAAAGAGAATTGATTTTTCCTGTGATAATTGTTTTCCCGATAAAGCATGTTTTATTTTCCATGCTTGTAACCTTACTGATAAATTTATAATATTTAAAACCTTATCAAACTTGGCAAATGAATTTCCAGAAAATATTTAAATACTATCTTCGAGTCCATTAAAAAGAGAATTTTATCACCTTTTTGAGTAACTGTTTTCCTGATAAAATATGAATTAATGTGTGAATATGTGTATCTATGAGTACTGAGTCGCACGTATGATTCCCGAGCAGGGTAACTCTATTATTATATATGGCCGCGTTGCATGATCGATTCGCGAGCGGGGTAATAGATGCATCTATGGTTCGAGCCGTTCGACCCTCAGCAGTGCACAGTTTATTATTGTTGGTCCGCGCCGTTCGACCCTCGGTACTTTGTTTGCACATGATAATTGCTGCATTTTCCCTGTGATTTATACATATTTATCGGCCTAAGGAAATTCTTAATTGTCAATTAAAAAGAAGAAGAATTGATGTGTAAAATGTGAAATAAGTCTGATGTTCTCATCCCTGATTATCATTTAAATTGTCAACTGAAATCACAAAGGTGTTAAAGTGTTAAATTTAAGAAGAACTGATATTCCTTATCTCTGATATTTAAATAAATTTCCTATGACATTCATGCTTAGTGTCTCACTTGATTATACTGAATTGACCTTTAGCAAGTGTCAAATCGACCCCTCGTCACTACCTCTCTGAGGTTAGGCGGGATACTTACTGAGTACACGTTGTTTTCATACTCATGCTACACTTGCTGTGCATTTTTATTCCACAGGTACTTTCACAGCGATGTGGCAGGGTTTGGAGACTTAGGCGAGCTGCATCATTCGGAGACGATCCGCAGTTGACAGAGTCCCCCTCGTATTGTATCATTTTGTTTTAAATTTCATTGTCCAATTTGTATCTCGGACAAGCTTTGTAACGATTGTATAAATTCTTAGAAATTTCCCATGAACTTGTGACACCGGCATCTGGGACGTGTTTGGGATATATTTGCTAAAATGGAATATTTAAACCATCGTATTTGCTTAAGGATTTTTGTTTAGTTATTATGTAATAAGTTAAAGGTAATGATTTATACAAGAATTTATTTCAACTAATTAATGATTGTCTTGCTTGATGATGGTGTCCGGCGCAATCACGACCTTAATAGATTTTTGGGTCGTGACAATGGATAACAAGTACCAAGAGGGTTGAAATGATTAGATGCTAAGCGAATTGAAGAAAATAAATTTCGTCGAAAGTCGACATGTCTGGAATGTTATAACATGAACTTTTGGGGTGATACTAGGGTGATTAACATGATAAGAAGGTTATGTTATGAGTTATTTTAGTCGTATGATAGTCGTGTGTTACGCTTTGAAGTCAAGCAAGTTTTGCAACAAAAATTGGCAAAGGTCATCACAGGTTACATTCATAATATGCTGAAAATTAGGTCCAATATAACTGAGCTTTTGTCCCAATATACTTGGAATTGTTGTATGATATACCTTCTAAATGGAATATCGATGAGTCTAGTTCCTAGCGCATTAAACATATTGTTTATACGACATCGTAGTAGAGAGATAATTGCAGTCTCGCGAGACTGCATAGGTGACTAGTAGGTGTGTCACTAAAGTTTTTTGAGCAATAAATTTCGTGTGTTATATGAGGTCTTTTAGTGACATATTATATACCAAATTGAAGGTCTCAGAATTTATCTTCCAACTCACTTAATCGTTCATTCATACGACATCCGGAAAAAACGTTATAAGCGTTGGAAGAAGGACCAATGCTAGAGTTCCAAGTAACACCTTTTTGACTTTTCAAGAAAATGGATATTTATATCCCTATCTCGTCTCTTTCTTCAATTTTCCAGAGAACACGACCAAATAAGACCCCTAAATTTACTCCCAAGCTCTCCACAAGGTTTTCCAAAGAGATTATCATCCGGAGCACGAACAAGTAGCGATAACACTAAAACGATCTCTACGACCTAAGTATCATTATATCGCCTCTCTTTTTTCTTTGTAGTTCGAGTTTTGTAAGGTACTTCATAGTTAAGAAACATCTAATTTCTGTATTTAAGTGTTTAAATATCAAGGAAGGTTGATAAATTGTTTTCTAATAGTTAGAACTCAGGGGACGGTGATCGGAAGTCGTGAGTTCGAGTTATTTGACTTGTAGTGGACTGTTTTGTGTTTCTTTTGGTCTGTCTATTTTTTTGATGTTTTATGGATTTTTAGAGGATAAAAGGTGTGGAGAAACACCACATAGTGACGGAATTGTGTGCTGGTCAGTCGTCGTTACATTTTTAGGTTGTTTGACACTGCTTTTGTTGTCGTTTTATGTATGAAGTGATTAGGGTGTGTGGGTTGTTTTGTGATATATTATGATTGAGATAAGGTTGTAAAATGATGCATACATGTTGTCAGTATTTTTTTCTTGGTCTTGTCTATATATGGTATTTGAGGAGGGCCTTGTTACAGGGGAGATGCTGCCCAAATTTTCGTAAACGAGCTACTAGTTTAAGTTGCGCACTTAGCCTTTAGTCAACATTGATTTTGAATCTACTTATGCAATGGTAGATTGGGTTGAGTTGTTTAAATAATTCCTTGGAAGTTATTAAGGAATCAATGGAGTTAAGGTATGTTAAGTCACTTCCTTCTTTCTTTTGGCATGATCTAAAGTGAAACGATTGTAAACGATACACTATTTCATAACAAATCTACTCCTAGAACCTAAGGTTGTCCATGTCGTTATTTCCTTATAAAGTTATTCTAAGAAAATATGCATGATCCTTGAGTCCTAGTGAAGTTCATTTGATGGTATGACGTCCATAATGTTAATAGAAGGTGCAATGACCTTACATCACTCCGAAAGGTTTAGAACGTGATTCCATGTGTCCAGCATGCATTATATATGTATCTACTTTAATCTACCGAGCCGCGCTATAGTCGGTCAGGTACGACACCTATTGTTCAACCAACGATCAGTTGGGTTTTCGGAGCTCCATGTGGCCGGGTACGATTCTACCGAGCCTTATGATGACCGGGTACGTTTTTACAGAGTCCTCTTCGTGGCCGGGTACGATATGGTAATGATGATGCTCACAAAGGCGTATGTTTTTAAAAGATTATGTATATATATGTATCACGCTTTTGATGTCACTATCTCTCAGAGGCACTCACATGCTACAGGTTGTATATCATATCTCTCTCTTTACATTACTGATCTTATTTATGCTTTTCTGTCTTACATACTCAGTACTTTATTCATACTGACGTGCCTTTTGCCTGGGTATACTGCGTTTCATACCTGCAGGTCCCGATAGACAGGTTGACAGTCCTTCAAGTAGGCTATCAGCTCAGTGGAAAGTGTTGGTGCACTCTAGTTTCTCCGGAGTTGCCTATTTGGTCAATACGATTTGGACATGTATTGATTGGTATAGTGGGACCCTGTCCCGGCCTTTATGATGTTTATGTACTCTTAGAGGCTTGTAGACAGATGTCAGGTATATGGATACTTGTATGGCCTTGTCGGCTTATGTTTTGAGTTTACAAATGATCATGTCAGCCTTATAGGCCCATATGTCACATGTATAAGTTTCTACATCATGTTAGGTCATCTTATGTCCATTCCCTTATGTTTTATTTTGGTTATGTCATAATGAACCTTTTGGCAAATTTACCCATGACAGTACGATAGGAAAGATATGTTACGTTGGTACTCGGTTGAGTAAAGTACCAGGTGCCCGTCGCAACACTCCGATTTGGGTCCTGATACTTGCCATGGGGAAGGAGCCCATGGAGAGGAAGATCATTTTCGTGGTTATTTTGTTGGGGTAGAAGATGTCATCGGTCTGAGTGATTTGAAGGTAATGAGGAAGATCTCGAGCGAATCTCCCTCGAGCTTTAAATTGACCCATCAGTTTCTGGCCCCCAGTGCCAATCTCGAGCATAGGCGATCAATTACCATCTCGGTCCCGGAGGATGCTCGGGTTCTTTCTGCCCACGTGGGAGTGGCTAGCTACCTCCGATGCTTGGTCGTGGAAGAATACCAAGCCCAGATGGACGATGTGGGAGCACCTTGTCTTTTCAATGAATCCCAACATGCTCTAAACCGGGTAATCCCATATTCCTTTATTGGTATCAATTTTTTAACTTATACTTTTTTTCTTTTATATAACTCATTTTTTCTGTGTTTGTAGGCTTTAGTGCTTCATCCTGAAGCTTTCTTCCGATACCGAGCGGAGCTGAGCCGGTATAAGTCTAAAATAGAGGGCTCACTGAGGAAAAATATGCCTTCAAACTTCTCAATGAGCAAGAGAAGGGGAAGCAAAAGGCCTACGTGCTGAGCTAGAAGCGGCTCAGAAGAACAAACTGGACTGGCCGAGTAGGTAAGAAGAATCCTTGAAGTTAATGACACCGTCTAGAGCGTGGTGGCAAACGATTTGGTCTCGTAGGTCCAACAAAATCTCGATGTGATCGAGCAACTTCTCACGGAGGTAGACGCAGTAAAGGCGGAGGCCGAGGCATGGAAGAAGAATGGACCGCGTTGGCTCAGAAAATGAGGCTTCTCGATCTCAACTGGCCTCGCCCGAAACCCAACTCTGAAGCATGAAAGAGAAAGCTTTGGTGCAAGCCAAGAAATTTGAGGAGTTCTAGTCTCGGTTGGGTTCACCAATTTCCGATCAAGAACAGCTAGTCACAGAACTCGCAGCGGCCAAATCGGAGGTCGAAGAAGCCAAGGCCAATGCTGATGCAATGGTGACTATCTATCGGACCGATGTTGAGACTAATCAGGTCTGAGCAAAAGAAATTTTCGAAGTTGCTCAGGATCGAGCAAATTGGGTTGCTGAGCATGCTAAATGCCAATATCGAAGGAAAACTCTCGAGGAGATCCATGCTCCTGGCTTCGATATTATAGTCGAGATCGAGAGTGCAAGGAGCTTGAAGCTGAAGCCAAAGCGTTGGCCTATCCTGATAACGACGATTATGAGAGCCTAAGCGGATCTGAAAGTCGAGAAGGCCCCGAGAGTGAAGATGTTGCTCCCGGAGAAGACTAGGCCCTTTATATATTTTGTGTTTCTTTTAAGGCCGTTTCAGCTTTTTGTAGAGAATTTCCATCGGGCCATGTTGCCCTTGTAAATTCCTTTTGAGTTGTATATATAAAAACCTTTTTTTCACTTTCATTTCTTCTAAGTCTATTTGCTTTTCATTGGCCTATACAAAGGCTGGAGTTGTATTCTAAAGTCCTAGGTTTACTTATTTGAAAATTGAATTAGTGTAGCCTTTAGGCTTTATGGTTGAGCGAGGTTCTGCTCGAACTCAAAATAGGGTAACCCTTAGGTTTTCTAGTTAGGCGAGAATGGTCTCTCGAACTCAAAGTAAAAACAACCCTTAGGCTTTTGTATTTTTTGTGTTAGGCCAATCTGGACTTTGTAAGAAGATTATTTATACAAGTAAGGCTTTATCCCCTTTTTGGCTTTGAAAAAGTTTTTATCACTTGTGTTTACAAAACTTGTAATGCCTTAGCATGAAATAATAAGGGATCGTTCGAGAGTTCAAACAATCTTGTATTCAGTAGAGTTTGCGAGGCTTGGTGTTATCGAAGCCTTTTACGACTTTGCCGGGGGTATCCTTTTTAACCATTTATAAAAGAATTCGAATGCCCATTTTGTTACGGAATTCGGAAGTCTCCGAACCGTGTTAATTTGGCCATATCCTCTTAGTACAGGATCTGCCCGTTGGGCTTATTTTTCCATTTACTTCGAGCTTGCCCAAAGTATCAGATCCCGAGTGGGACGGCCGCGGCCTTTAAAATTTGAGGGTTTCCTAAAAAGGTCTTATGACCTCAAAGTTTCAATAATTCGATCTTATTCGAATTTAATTTTCGGACGGCAGTCCCCGAGCGTGGGGGTAATCATCCGAACTCTAGTTATGATCGTCCCTTAAGCCTATTTTTCATAATATACCGAGAGTATGAAATTGTAAAGT
The DNA here is from genome assembly GCA_005239505.1 of Nicotiana paniculata. Taxonomy (NCBI): domain Eukaryota; kingdom Viridiplantae; phylum Streptophyta; class Magnoliopsida; order Solanales; family Solanaceae; genus Nicotiana; species Nicotiana paniculata. The sequence goes on from MDKI01219694.1 coordinate 48,334, forward strand.
AGAGAAACTTTTCTAAGGCATGAGATATCGGCAAGGAAAAATACTTCTCTTTTATAAATTATTATACATGCGTACATGTTCTGTGCCAGGGCTCGAGCAGCCTATGCGGGCACGGTTCGTTTAACAATTTGGCCCTCACAAATTTTACCTATCGAGACCCCGTTTCTATGAAGTAATTTCCTTGCAACAAAGTTGACATTCGAGGGAAATGCCCCCTAGTATTCGAGGTTTGTTGCAAAGAAGCCTCAGATACTGTTGATTTTTTCTAAGTTAGCACGATTAATGGTTTCCTCATTAAAAACCTCGCCGAAAAACCCATTTGGACAAAATCGGTCTAAGGGAAAAAGAGTGCAACGCGTGCTTTCAGACCTAAAGACTTCGTGTCGAAGAATCCATCGGTGTTTCTGGTAGAACACCTACAAAAGTTAGTTTTAAATAAAATTGAAGATGGAGTAGTATCATTTTAGGTGTGATATGTTCCAATTGCTCGGTAGGTGCTCGTTGTTCATCGTACCGAGATTTTAGGAATCTTTTTCGGTGACTTCGAGAATCTGGTATGGTCTTTCCCAGTTCGAACCCAGTTTTCCTTCATTAGGATTTCGGGTGTTGAGGGTGACTTTTCTTAGCACCAAGTCCCCGATGTTAAAATGTTGAAGATTGGCTCTTCCATTGTAGTACCTTTTGATCCACTATTTTTGGGCGGCTAATCGGACGAGGACGTCTTCGCGTCTTTCATCCAACAACTCTAGGCTCATACTCATGGACTCGTTATTTGACTCTTCTGTTGCATATCAGAACCTGATGCTAGGTTCTCCGACCTCGACCGAGATTTGAGCTTCGGCGCTATAAACTAACGAGAACGATGTTGCTCTGATAATGGGTTTTGATGTTGTGCGATATGCCCATATAACCTCAGGTAGTATTTCTCTCCATTTCCCTTTGGCTTCGGTCAATCTCTTCTTAAGATTTTGGATGATGGTTTTGTTGGTCGATTCGACTTGTCCATTCCCACTGGGGTGATAAGGCGTCGATAGGAAACTTTTGATCTTGTGATCTTCGAGAAATTTAGTCACCTAGCTGCCGATGAACTTCTTTCCATTATCACACACAATCTCGGATGGCATCCCGAATCAACATATGATGTGGTCCCAAATAAAGTCTATGACCTCCTTTTCTCTAACCTTTTGGAAATCCTGTGCTTCAACCCACTTAGAGAAATAACCAGTCATAAACAAAATAAACTGAGCCTAACCTGGGGCCGATGGAAGAGGGCCGACGATGTTCATCCCCCATTTCATGAACGACCATGGGGATAAGACCGAGTGGAGCATTTCCCCAGGTTGATGAATCGTTGGTGCATGCCTTCGGCATTTGTTGCATTTTCGAGCGAACTCCTTTGCATCTTTCTCCATATCGATCCAATAGTACCTTGATCTTATTACTTTGTGGACCAATGATTCGGCACCAGAATGATTTTCACAAGTGCCCTCATAAACTTCTCATAGGATGTATTCGGTATCTCCCAGTCCCAGACATATTTCTAACAGACCTTTGTGCGTAGATCTCTCGACTCCTTTGGATCTGATGGGACTTTTTCGTTCTTCAAATACTCTATGTACTTGTTTATCCAATCCCAGGTCAAACTTGTGGAGTTTATGTCGATGTGACCTTCTTTGATCACCGATCTCATGAGTTGTACGATAGTACCCGAGTTGATTTCATCGTCTTCGATCGATGACCCTAAGTTTGTGAGGGCATCGTCATCGCTGTTCTGCTTTTGGGGTATGTGTTGCAAGGTCCACTCCTTGAATCGATGTAGAGTCACCTGTAGTTTATCCGAGTATCTCTGCATTCGGTCTTCTTGGACTTCAAAGGTCCTGTAAACTTGGTCTACCATGAGGAGGGAATCACACTTGGCCTCGATGAACTCCACTCCCAAGCTTTAGCTAATTCAAGACATGAAATCATGGCCTCATACTCGGCCTCATTGTTAGTCAATTTTGTAGTCCTGATAGATTGTCTAACTACAATACCTGTGGGCGGTTTTAGTATGATGCCTAGCCCCGACCCCTTCGCATTCGATGCACTATCTGTAAAGAGGGTCTAGACTCCTGAGGATGTAACCGATTTTATTAATAGTTCTTTTTCAACCTCGGGTACTGTCACGACCCCAACCGAAGGGCACACGACGGGCACCCGGTACCTTACTCAATAGAGTACCAACATAACATATCTTTCTTATCATACTATCATGGGTAAATGGGCCAAAAGGGCCGTCATGAGATAACCAGAATAAAATATAAGTGCATACTAGACATAGGATGGCCCAACATTATATAGAAACTTATACATGCAACATACGGGCCTATAAGGCCGACATGATATTTCGTACACTCAAAATTAGGCCGACAAGGCCATACAAGTATCCATATATATGACATCGTTCTACAAGCCTCTAAGAGAACATAAATTGTCATATAGGTCGGGACAGGGCCCCGTCATACCAGTCAATACATGTCCCAATCATACTGACCAAATAGGCAACTCCAGAGCAAGTGGAGTGCAACAACACCTTCCGCTGAGCTGATAGCCTACTAGGAGGGCTATCAACCTATCTATCGGGACATACGGGCATGAAATGCAGCATCCCCAGACAAAAGGGATGTCAGTACGAATAAAGTACCGAGTATGTAAGGCATGAAAGCATAAATAAGAACAGTAATGTAAAGTGAGATAGAGGAGATACAACATGTAGCATCTGAGCGCCTCTAAGGGCTACTGACATAAAATGCATGATACATATATATACATAAACTTTTAAAAACATATGTCTGTGTAGTCATCATCATCATCATATCATACCCGGCCCCGAAGAGGAATCGGTAAAAACGTACCCAGCTATCATAAGGCTCGGTAGAAAATCGTACCCGGCAACGTGGAGCTCGGTAAACCCAACTGATCAGTGGTTGCACAATAGGTGTCGTACTCGGCCGACTATAGCACGGGTCGGTAGAGTAAAATAGATACTATACATAATGCATGCTAGACTCATGGAATCATGTTCTAAACCTTTCCAAGTGACTTAAGGTCATTGCACATTCGGTTAACATTATGGACATCATACCATCAATATGAACTTCACTATGATTCAAGAATCATATATACTTTCTTAGAATAACTTTATAAGAAAATAACAACATGGACAACCTTAGTTGCTAGGAGTAAATTCGTTATGAAATAGCGTATTGTTTATGTTCATTTCACTTTAGATCATGCCAAAAGAAAGAAATAAGTGCCTTAACATACCTTAACCAAGTTGAATCCTTAATACCTTCCAAGAAACTCTTCAAACAAGTCAACTCAATCTATCATAGCATAAGGAGATTCAAAATCAGTGTTGAGCAAAGGCTAAGTCTGTAACTTAAGCTAGTAGCTCGTTTACGTAAATTCGGGCAGCATCTCCCCTGTAACTGTAAGGCCCCAAAAAATTTCACTAAGTAATTTAAGGTCTTGTGGTGCCAAGGTAGTCTAACATGTTGTATTTTAGGAATTGGTTGATAAGTGCATTGGGGAGTTGAAATTTTTCGACCTGGCAATAGCCCTGGCGAGGCCAGGTGTAAGAGGCTTTAGCCTGGAGAGGCCAGGCCTGTAGCAAGCTAAGGCCAAGCTTTAGCCTGGCGAGGCTAGGCTTGTAGCACGCTAAGACCAGGCTTTATCTTGGCGAGGCAATGTTTGTAGCCCTATCCGGAACTTCGGAGTATCCATTCTTTTATCACTATAACCCGACCCAACTTCATAACACGCAATGGGTCATTTTTTAGGAGAAACCTGATGCTTTAGGGTGAGAGAAGGATCCCTAGAGTGATAAAGTGATCTTCACCAAATCATCCTTCAATTCTTACACAAATCTTTGAAGATTAACAAGGAAAAAACACTAGATATTCATCCTTGAGGTAAGATTCTACACGCTAACCCTTAATTTCGAATTTTAGCTAAAAAATGAGCAATTATTAAGAAAGTTCATAGGTATTAAAGTTGTTATATTGCTTGCATGTGTTTTCAACGGGTGTAGGAACATTGTTGAGCTAAAAAAAATATGGTGAAGGATGGGTTGTAGGTTGATGAAATCCTCTATAAAAGGACCTTAAAGACTCAATTCACACCTAGTGTTTGATAGAAAGCTCAAATAAGCTAAGACTATGAATATCCTCCTAATTTGTGTTTAAATTTGTTATATATCAAAATAGATTGGGATTGCTAGGATTTACGGAACGTTGTAGTAATTTAAGGAAAAGCTCAAGCAAGGTATGTTGGCTAAAAGTTTTCTCTTAGAATCAAATTCCATAAATTATTCCATAAGTTCAAGTATGGTTGGCTCAAAATTTCCCAATTCCTATATTCCGGGTCATTACCTATAAACGTGACTATTATGAAATGAGCCTTATGATTAAAGATACATGTTCAAAGTACGGGTTGAGTATTAAAATATTATGGATTTGAGTCGGATTTCAAATAAAGACTGAGTATGCCAAATTTTGTGAGAAAACTCGATATGCTTAAGACTCATAATTACTCATATGTGTTCCTAAAGTCTTGATTGAAAATGTCTTGTTGTTGATAATCTGTAAAGATTCTTGAAAATAAAATAAGTGAATTAGGGATATAGAGTGTGGCCATCGTGCCAAGCGTTTAAGTTATGATTATGGATAGTGTTGCCAATGAAATGTAAGGATGTGTTAAAGATTACGAAATGAGCCTCGACTCAACTGTTTAAAAATGATCAAGAATAGAATTTCCTAAAAGCTTTTATACTCATTTCATGCCCACAAGTGGTTATTTATAACTAAGGATTTTCTTTATAAATATATCCGGTGTGATTAGAGATATTACATACTCATGTGTTCAAACTGTACATTGTCATTTCTGGGAAGGAGTTTGCAAGAATAAATGGTGTATTGTTTGTTTATGATTTTGATGTGAGTTTCTATTGTTTGTAGATATGCCCTATTATTTGGGAAGAAACCTTTTGTGTTTAAAGTTTCAATTACTAATGAATTTTAGGTATATGATAGTTGAATATTCGATGTGTTGCTATTGGTTGGTGATCTTTGACATTGAAAGAGGTAAAAGGGTGGAATACGAAATACGACCATTGTGTCATGAAAGAGGAATCATATGTATGGCCAATATAGTCAATAAATTAATGATGTTGTGAGTAGCTAAAAGTACCAATGAAGCTATGTACGATATTAAAGGTTTGTGGTATGTAATATGTGGACATTGTGGACGGTCTATGAAACGCACATGAATATTGTATATGTGATCCTATGGACGGTCTATGAAATGCATAGGTGTATTGTGTATGTGATCCTATGGACGATCTATGAAACACATAGGTGTATTGTATGAATAAACCCTATGGACGGGCTATGAAATGCATAGGTGTATAATATAATATGTGAACCATATGAACGGTCTATGAAATGCAAGATATATAATATAATATGTGAACCCTATGGACGGGCTATGAAACACATAGGTGTTTAATATAATATGCGAACCCTATGGATAGCCTGTGAAACACATATCTAGTATGAACAATAGATGCCACTTCCATTTCCCTTGTTTTCATATGCTGTTACATTTAAATTATATTTTGTGTCTCATGCAAAGTTCATATGGCACACTTGATCCCAAAAGATGTTCAAAATGAAGTAAGTACAACAAGACTTGAAATGTGATTCTATGGGGCGTTTCATAGTTTCTTGAGGTACTTCATTTGCCTCTTATTTAAGTTACTGTATTTCCATATGTGGACATGTGGATATTGTTGATCGTGACTTATTGTTTCTATGGTTCCTTTTCTTATATGGTTATTCTATTTTGAAAGATGACTTTTAGCTTTACATACTAGTAATATTCGACAGTACTAATATCCCCTTTTGCCGGGAGCGCTACATCTTTAAATGGGTGTAGGTGGTTCTATAACAGACAGGATTGATCGCAGCTAGTGGTGCATCCTCTTCCCAGCAGACTCGGTGATCCCCATTTCATCCCGGGGTCATGTCATGTACTGTATTTTTTGTTCATACTTTTACCATATTTTGAGGTATATTCAGGGCCTTGTTGCCAGTATTGTCATAACTCTATTTTGTATCTTTAGAGGCTCCATAGACATTACATGGGTTGTGTATAGGTGTTAGAAAGGTCAGGCGGATTATATTGTACTTTGGACTCTTGTTCCATTAAATCATAAAGTGTATGAATTTTTGAACTTATCAATGATGTAGTAAAAATTGAAATGAATTAGTAATGTCTATATATATATATATACACACAAATATATATAGGATCCTTCCACTGTTTAACTAATGAAAAACATGCATTTTCTTGAAGTGAGTCGGGTAGAAAGCATCTAGCAGGCTTGCTCGACCGGGTTCACTCGGTTGAGCGTCGGTCGCCCCCCCTCCCCCAAGTTTGGGGCGTGACAGTAACAAGGGCCTCCTTCAATACCATATACCAATAACAACAGCCAGAGAATCTAGCAACATATAAATATCAATAACAAGACACCATATAACAACAACAAGTCACAACTACTTCACCATGAGCGGCAAGCTCCGATTGGAATCTGTATAACCCATATCACCCCTTATAGAATTCTCACATTAACTTAACAGAATCATTAACATGATTCCGGATATTATCAAATCCTTCGGTCCCTAATTAATGTTCAGTTTATCTTTTTCACTAGCCCATACTAATTTCTATTACTCTAAGGGTCTAACTCTTCCTTCTGGTAATCACGTTTGAGTCACCAACTAATTTTCTAAATGAGGGTATGGATTTATGGCTAATACTCTTGTATTGTCTCAAGTCATGTCTCCTATTATCTTTTCCTTCACTTGACTATAGACTCTGTCATTCTGTCATATTTTAATTTACCGTGATCACCCATTTATCACATCTTACTCATAATATTTTATTTACTCTCTTCTTATTCTCCTGCTAATATTTATGTCTATCACCTTATTATGAAGACTTCAACAAAACGTTCTTTCACTTTTATCTCCCCCTGCTTCATCTCACTGGCTCTTCGGGACGCCTAACATTCTCCTTTTTTTGTTACTAGGGGTTGGAGTCATACTAAGGTAAATATTTATCCCATCTAGGATCACTGCCTATCTTCTGAAATTTCTGAATATTCTTGTATTCATATTTGACTGTACTATTCTAGAGTTCACCATATGGGTCTCTAACAAAGAGATCTATTACCATATTTGCACTATCCTTCAGAAATGTTAGCTAATGATAACAATAAGTCCATAATTTTGGGTTACTCTAACCCCAGTGGGATCATGATATCCGATCCTACTCTTAAAATATATATGTTAGCTCCCATATGGAATAACTGAGATGGGTGTGGACAATTGTACATACCTCTACTATTGTTGAAGGTAACTCAGAATACTTATATTTCTCTGCCTCAATTGTAAATACTGATAATCTTCACTAACTAGGTACCTCGTACCTTTCTTCACCTTGTTTCTTTTACTTGTTGAAACTTGTATCTACCTTCTAATTCTCTTATTGCTTTTTACCATATAGGTGGATAGATATTCATGCCTTGGGGATCCTTATCAAGAATATTACACGTCTTAGACACACATAATCTACTGAAGACCTCACATTTACTCATCATAAGCATGATGCAAAATCGATTTTCTCTGACTTAAGTCTTCCACAACAACATTCAATCTCTTACCAACTGCCTTTGCGGAAATAGGTATCGTTGTGTTACGAATAAAGTAGAATTTAAGAGTTTGAATTCTTATAACTGAGGTGTCTAGGGTCTGAAGATACTGAAAAATAATAATTTAAAACGTGGTTGAGGCGTCTTATATATATATATCAATATATCAAACCGCCTATGTGGATCCCATAGAGAGTTGTTTGGTGCAGTCTCGCTAAAACGCAAATATCTCTCTACTCCGACGTTATATAGACAAACGGTTTAATGAATTGGAAACTAGACCCATATATCTTCAATTTTGTGGTTATATCATCCAATAATTTCAAGTATATTGGGAGAATAGCTCAGTTACATTTGACCTAATTTTCATCACATTATGAATGTATCTTGTGATGACCTTTGCCAACTTTTGTTCTACAACTTGCTTGACTTCAAAACGTAACACACGACTATCATACGACTAAAATAACTCATAACGTAACATATTTATCATTTTAAGTACCCTAGTCTCACCCCAAAAATTCATGTTATAACATTCCAGACGTGTCGACTTTCGACAAAACCCTATTTTCTTTAATTCGTTTAGCATCTAAACTTTCCAATCCTCCTTGTGATTATTATTCATGATATTAAATATTTTTAACCTACAAGGTAACATTGTTAACTTACTTTATATACTTTCAGATATGATCTCATTTCTGAGCTTAAATCAATTGACTTATGACGTACTCACACGTACAAAAATATGGGTTGTAATATCATTCCCCTCTTTGGAACATTCGTCCTTGAATGTTGACTGATGCACTTATTTGTGTCTTAAAAAATAGCTTTTACGAATAATTTAATATTGTCTTTGCCATATAGGGAGTTTTCGATGAATAAATCCAACGGCTAGGGCATTCCCCCTTTTAGTCCTCTTTCTCACACTTACTTCAGTTAATTATTACCGAGACTTTCAACCCAACTATAGGTTGCACTGTCGCTTCTTATCCTATATGTGTAAATCTAAGTCCTTTAGTGCTTCCTCATTACTGTTCATCTTAATAATGACAACCTAATATCCTTTCATATTTTGGAACTTTTCATCCATCTATTGTTGATTCACCTTAATTTTGATCTAAAATCTACCACTAATAACTTGAAACCTCTTACGTAATATATCGTCACTAGGGCTCACGTCTCATCGGGGAACATCTGAAGTGATTTTCTTGATCCACTTAGGGACGATACTATACAGCAATAACTGTATTTCATAGCATCCTAATGTGATTCATCCTATAGGGGAGAGGGGGTATTCTAATCCTGTTTCATCCATGAAATCTCTTTTTCTTTAAATCATTACTCAATCAATGGTTTAAACGTCATCCTCTTATCTATAAAACTTACACCCTTATTCTACTACCAGGGCACCATTTCATCTCTTCTAATTTCTCCTACTCTTAGACTCCTCTGAGTTCATTCAGGGTGTATCGAGATTTCTACAACTTATGGAAACCATCAGTGATGGGTTTAATCGTAAAGACTTACCTATTCTCGTCACCTTCTCACTCACCTTTTCTTATCCTTACTCCTATCTACCAAAAACCTTATCACTCTACGATACTTTAGCTTGATACCTACACATATCTATATATACTACTCGCAACCTTTCTTTAACTTGATAACACCATAGATTTCCTTTCGTGCCTTCTCAATTGTCTTTAAATGTAAGCAATTACTTTTCCTGGCGTTCTTCCACTTGCTGCGTGGATACTTGGCTTATCTTAGTGCTCACGAATACTGGAATTCCCTATAACTCATATGATCTCAAATATCAACTTTTGATTTTTTTCTTCTTCCCATTCATTAGCCACGATAGGTGCCACTTTCTTATGGAGTGCATATAAAGTTGTAGTGAGACTGTTGTTACAAGATCATTTCCTCTTTAGGTCACTATGCTTAGGTGGAAACATTCTTCCTTATTTCCTCATCAAGGTTTTCATTGTAGTACTTAGGGAAGAACTTCTGACTCTTGTAAAGCTGCGCGCTTATTACATTGTATACCTGATGGAATTTTTGATGTTCTTACTCGCCTATTATTATCCTTAGTTACTTACATCTGCGCCCTTGTGCTCGTAGGGTTGCTTCTGAAGTGAAAGTTGACTATCTCCCTAGTGGCACTTTCTTTAATATTCGTAACACTTATACGATACCTTTATCTGAATATTACTCAAGGATCACGATGGCATCATATCTACAAGACTGAATTCCCTATGTTGGGTTTCACTACGTTTATCTTGCACGATCTGTTGATTTATCTATGACCTCTTATTTAGCTATAACTAGGCTCTTCCTGAATCAACTACAGACTACCCATTGGTCCATTCTCATATTTATATTATGTGTAACCCCTTTTGGGTTATGTTTTGTTTTTGGTCTTAACTTACCCTCGCTCTAGCTCCTTATGTATCAAGTGTCCATTCGCACTTATTTACCAATTAACATCCTTGCCCGGAACCCTTACTGCCTCTAACCAGCATTGTGCTTGCATAATATTCTTGAATCGTAACATATCTGTAGGATCTGAATAAATTCAATCTCATTCTTTTAGCCTTTTTACCGCATTCTTCCTTTTTATTTCATAGTTACCTCATCAGCTTTGGCATCTCTTCGCATCTTCACTGACATCTTACTCACCTTGCGGTAACCCTTCTGTATCAAAGATAACTGAATACCTTACGCACGAGGGTGACACCTGGTGTAACTGGCAAACTTAGCCCCTTAAGCTTAACTCTAGTAACAATGATTTCTTTAGGGAAGTGTATTGCTGAATGACTTTTAAAGGTTATTCTTCTATTGTCCATTCTATTATCGCCAGAACGCGATATGTGAAATTCTCACGATGCCGACTATTATCAAATGCTTCGGTCCCTAATTCATGTTCATTTTATCTTTTTCACTAGCCCATACTAATTTCTATTACTCTAAGGGTCTAACTCTTCCTTCTGGTAATCACGTTTGAGTCACCAACTCATTTCTCGAAATGAAGGTATGGCTTTATGTCTTATACTCCTGTATTGTCTCAAGGCATATCTCCTCTTGTCTTTTCCTTCACTTGACTATAGACTCTGTCATTCTGTCATATTTTAATTTACCGTTATCACCCATTTATCACATCTTACTCATAATGTTTCATTTACTCTCTTCTTATTCTCCTGCTAATATTTATGTCTATCACCTTATTATGAAGACTTCAACAAAACGTTCTTTCACTTTTATCTCCCCCTGCTTCATCTCACTGGCTCTTCGAGACGCCTAACATTCTCCTTTTTTTGTTACTAGGGGTTGGAGTCATACTAAGGTAAATATTTATCCCATCTAGGATCACTGCCTATCTTCTGAAATTTCTGAATATTCTAGTATTCATATCTGACTGTAATATTCTAGAGTTCACCATATGGGTCTCTCACAAGGAGATCTATTACCACATTCGCACTATCCTTCGGAAATGTTAGCTAATGATAACAATCAATCCACAATTTTGGGTAACTCTAACCCAGTGGGATCCTGATATCCCATCCTGCTCTTAAACTATATATGTTAGCTCCCATATGACATAACTAAGATGGGTGTGGACAAATGTACATAACTTTATTATTGTTGAAGGTAACTCAGAATACTTATATTTCTCTGCCTCAGTAGTAAATACTAATAATCTTCACTAACTAGGTACCTCGTACCTTTCTTCACCTTGTTTCTTTTACTTGTTGAAACTTGTATCTACCTTCTGATTCTCTTATTGCTTTTTACCATATAGGTGGATAGATATTCATTCCTTAGGGCTCCTTATCAAGAATCTTACACGTCTTAGACACACATAATCTTCTAAAGACCTCACATTTACTCATCATAAGCATGATGCAAAATCGAATTCCTCTAACTTAAGTCTTCCACAACCACATTCAATCTCTTACCAACTGCCTTTGTGGAAGTAGGTATCGTTGTATTACGAATAAAGTAGAATTTAAGATTTTGAATTCTTACAACTGAGTTGTACCACACGATCTAGAGTAAGAAAAAAGAGGGACAGTCCTAAATTCCCTATAGCCTCCTGCTTATAAGTGTGGTGCACAACACACCCATAAACAAGATTCTACTAGACACGTCTTGTAGATTTCCTAGGACACAACTGTTCTGATACCACTTCTATTACGACCCAAACCGAAGGGCACACGACGGGCACCCTGTACCTTACTCAACCGAGTACCAACGTAATATATCTTTCTTATCGTACTATCATGGGTAAATGGGCCAAAAGGGCCGTCATGAGATAACCAAAATAAAATATAAGTGCATACTAGACATATGATGACCCAACGTTATATAGAAACTTATACATGCGACATACGGGCGTATAAGTCCGACATGATCATTTGTACACTCAAAACATAGGCCGACAAGGCCATACAAGTATCCATATACATGACATCTGTCTACAATCCCCTAAGAGAACATAAATTGTCATATAGGTCGGGACAGGGCCCCGCCATACCAGTCAATACATGTCCCAATCATACTGACCAAATAGGCAACTCCGGAGCAAGTGGAGTGCAGCAACACCTTCCACTGAGCTGATAGCCTACTAGGAGGACTGTCAACCTGTCTATTAGGACCTGCGGGTATGAAACACAGCGTCCCTAGGCAAAAGGTACGTATGTACGAATACAGTACCGAGTATGTAAAGCAGGAAAGCATAAAAAAGAATACTAATGTAAAATGAGATAGATGAGATATAACATGTAGCATATGAGCGCCTCTGGGGGATACTGACATGAAATGCATGATACATATATATATATACATAAGTTTTTAAAAACATATGCCTCTGTGGGCATCATCATCATCATATCGTACTCGGCCTCGAAGAGGAATCAATAAAAATGTACCCGGCCATCATAAGGCTCGTTAGAATCGTACCCGTCCACGTGGAGCAGCAGACCCAACTTATCAGTGGTTGTACAATAGGTGTTGTACCCTGCTGACTATAGCGCGGCTCGATAGAGTAAAATAGATACTATATATAATGCATGCTAGACTCATAGAATCATGTTCTAAACCTTTCCAAGTGACTTAAGGTCGTTGCAACTTCGATTAACATTATGGACATCATACCATCAATATAAACTTCACTAGGATTCAAGGATCATACATACTTTCTTAGAATAACTTTATAAGGAAAGAACAACATGGACAACCTTAGTTGCTAGGACTAGATTCGTTATGAAATAGCATATCGTTTATGTTCATTTCACTTTAGATCATGACAAAAGAAAGAAGTAAGTGTATTAACATATCTTAACCAAGTTGATTTCTTAATACCTTCCAAGCAAATCTTCAAACAAGTCAACTCAGTCTATCATAGCATAAGGAGATTCAAAATCAGTGTTGAGCAAAGGCTAAGTCTGTAACTTAAGATAGTATCTCATTTACGTAAATTCGGGAAGCATATCCCTTGTAACAAGGGCCTCTACCATATACCAACAACAACAGCCAGATAAATCCAGCAACATATAAATATCAATAACAAGACACCATATAACAACAACAAGTCACAACTACTTCACGACGAGCGGCAAGCTCCGATTGGAATCTGTATAACCCATATCACCCCTTATAGAATTCTCACATTAACTTAGTAGAATAATTAACATGATAATTAAGTATTTCATCAATGATTCCATCCTTATACCATATATTTATAACAAAGAAAACCATACACAACTCCAATTATCTTCAATTAGCAACTTTATTCACTAGTTCATGTCTAGTCCATCCATTTAAATTAATAAACATCAAGATAAACTTAAGCACATGAGAGAAAACAATAAAAATACATCCTACAGTAACTTCAAGTCAAAATCCAAGTTATATTTAGCTTACAACAGCTCTCAATGGCAATACAACACCATATAAGCTAATCCAAGTAGTATCTTGTAGTTTATCATCCAAAAAACTTAACCAACATACAATAAAGATTAACCACAATTAGAAGGTTGTTATAATCACCTTATCCATTAGAAAAAAATTCAAATTTCATCCAAACACAGCCCACAACTATACTCAATGACAACACAACCTCAAAGAGGTGTTGTTCTTCACTAGAACTAACTTTTGATCTTGAAATATGGTGTAATCCATTTGCAAGACTTAAAATAACCTAGGGTTGATATGAAAATCATGGTAGAGTATTTTAAAGAACATAAACCACTTAAAACAACCTCTCACACGAGCAGGAACCACCCAAAAATCAGCAACAACAAGAGAACAAGAAACTTACTAGCGCGACGGGATTCCCGACACTTGATTTGTGTTGTTTGCCCTTTGTTTGGGTATTGGATCATGAGAGAATCTTAAGAGAGTGTTTTTAGTTGTCTAGGGTCTGAAGAAACTAAAAAATAATGAGTTAAACGGGGTTGAGGTGTCTTATATATATCAATATATCTAAACTGCCTATGTGGGTCTCATAAAGAGCTGCTTGGCGCAGTCTCACTAAAACGTGAATATCTCTCTATGCCGACGTCGTATAGACAAACGGTTTAATGTTTTGAAAATTAGACTCATATATATTCAATTTGGTATGTATATCATCCAATAATTCCAAGTATATTGGGAGAAAAGCTCAGTTACATTTGACCTAATTTTCAGCACATTATGAATGTAACTTGTGATGACCTTTGCTAACTTTTGTTCCACAATTTGCTTGACTTCAAAACGTAACACGCGACTATCATACGACTAATATAACTCATAACACAACCTCTTTATCATGTTAAGCACCCTAGTCTGACCCCAAAAGTTTATGTTATAACATTCCAAATGTGTCGACTTTCGAGAAAATCCTATTTTCTTCAATTTGTTTAGCATCTAAGCTTTCCAACCCTCCTTGTAATTATTATTCATGATATTAAATATTTGTAACCTCCAAGGTAACATTGTTAAGTTACTTTATATACTTCCAAAGATGATCTCATTTCTGATCTTAAATCATTTGACTTATGACGTACTCACATATACAAAAATATGGGGTGTAATAGGTACGGGGGCTGGTGTGAAGTCGGCCACGAAGTCTGCCAAGATTTGAGATTTCATGGAGGTTCGGGGTCGATATTCAATATCGTACCCACTTATTTCTATGGAACATTTGTCCAATCGTCCCGAAATCTCGGGTTTGTACAAAATATTTTGAAGTGGATAAGTTATTATAACACATATTGGATGACATTGAAAATATGGCCTTAGTTTCCTAGAGACGCTTATTAAAGCAAGCGCTAATTTTTCTAAGTGTGGATATCTGATCTCGGCATCACCTAAGGTCCATCTAACATAATAAACAGGTAATTGCGTACCTTGTTCTTCTCGAACCAAGACTCCAATTACCGCTATCTTTGAGACTGCCAAATACAAGTAAAGCTCTTCGTTCGCTTTTGGAGTGTGAAGCAGCGATGGGCTTGATAAGTATCGCTTTAGTTCCTCAAAGGCATGTTGTCATTCCGAAGTCCATGTGAAATTACTCTTCTTCTTTAGTAGCAAAAAAAATCGGTGGCTCCTATATGAGGATCTCGAAATGAATCGCCCTAGGGCGGCTATGCGCCCCGTTAGCCTCTGTACAGCCTTTACATTATCTACTACTGTAATGTCCTCGATAGCTTTGATTTTTTCAGGATTAATCTTGGTCCCCCGATTAGATACCATGAAGCCAAGAAACTTGCCCGATCCGACCCCGAACGCACACTTTTGTGGGTTGAGCTTCATATTGTACTTCCTCAGTATATCGAAAGTTTCCTGCAAATGCTTCAAATGTTCATCTTCTCGCAGGGACTTAACTAACATGTCATCAATATAAACTTCCATTGATTTTCCTACTTGTTCCTCAAACATTTGGTTTACTAGGCGTTGATAAGTTGCACTAGCATTTTTTAGTCTGAACGGCATTACATTATAACAGTAGGTGTCATACTTAGTGATAAACGAGGTCTTTTCCTGATTCTCCGAGTTCATCTGTATTTGGTTGTACCCGGAGTAGGCATCGAGAAAACTGAGAATCTCATGGACGGTCGTGGAAACGATCAAATTGTTCGATATTAGGCAAAGGAAAAGAATCTTTAGGGCATGCTTTATTCAGGTCTTTATAATCTACGCACATTCTAAGTTTATTTCCCTTCTTAGGAACTACCACTACGTTTGCTAACCATTCAGGATACTTTACCTCCCGAATGGATCCTATTTTGAGAAGTTTGGTTACCTCGTCCTTGATGAAGGCATGCTTAACCTCGGACTGGGTCCTTCTTTTTTGCTTCACCGGATGAGACCTCGGATCCAAGCCTAATTTGTTGGTAGTGATT
Organism: Nicotiana paniculata; assembly: GCA_005239505.1. Classification (NCBI taxonomy): domain Eukaryota; kingdom Viridiplantae; phylum Streptophyta; class Magnoliopsida; order Solanales; family Solanaceae; genus Nicotiana; species Nicotiana paniculata. Next base: position 64,468 of record MDKI01219694.1, read on the forward strand.
TCCTTTGGTATCCCTGTGATATCGAGATGGGAACAATCAAAGCAATCCATGTTAACTAAAGGAAATTGAATAAGTTTTTTCCTAAGCTCGGGGGTTAACCCCGTGCCCAGGTATACCTTTCGTTCGGGAAGAGGATTGATCAGTATGACATGTTCTAGATCTTGGACCGTTGACTTGGTGGCGTCATATTCATTGGGAATTATGAAGGATCGAGGGATCCAACAATCGTCATCTTCGTCCATCCCTTGCTTCTCCGATTGGGTTGAGTCCGGTGTCTGTGGTTTCTATTCGGCCTCCAATTTTCCCTTCGAATCTGATCACGTTGCTGATGAGAGTGCCGATATTGGTATCACTTCATCGACTGCAAACATCTCCTTGGTGGTGGGGTTCTCCCCGTACACCATTTTGATCCCCTCTGATGTCAGGAACTTCAGAATCTGGTGAAGGGTCGGGGGTACTACCCTCATGTTATGGATCCATGGCCTTCCGAATAGGGCGGTGTACCTCATGTCACCCTCGATCACATGGAACTTTGTTTCTTGGATGGTCTCGGCTACGTTCACTGGCAAAGTAATTTCACCTTTGGTTGTTTCGCATGCCATGTTGAAGTCGTTAAGTACTCGGTCTACGGCATAACTTGATCCTGTAGGCCGAGCTGTTTTACGACCCTCAATCGAATAATGTTGGTCGAGCTACCTGGATCAATCAAAACACATTTAACTTGAGTTTTATTCATAAGAACATATATTACCAGTGCGTCATTATGGGGTTGTAAGAACCCCTCGGCATCCTCGTCGTTGAAAGACAAGGTCCCTTCCGGTACATAATCCCGAGTCTGATTTTCCCTTGTGATCGACACCTTGGTGTGCTTAAATACGGTCCCCTGAGGAATACCGAGCCCTCCGACAATCATGTGGATTACGTGTTGCGACTCCTCTTGTTCATTCTGTCTGTTTGAATCTTTGTTCTTGAAATAGTTCTTGGCTCGATAACTTAAGAATTCTCGAAGATACCCCTCGTTGAACAATTGAGCTACCTCCTCCCTCAGTTGTCTATAATCTTATGTTCTATGACCATGAGTGCCATTATACTTGCACATTTCATTAGGATTTCTCTGGTCCGGATCAGTCTGCAGAGGTCAAGGCCACCTGGTGTCTTTGATGCACCCGATGGCTGATACAATAGCTGACGCATCACTGTTGAAGTTGTATTCCGACAGTCGTGGTGCTTCTTTGGACTCGACATTCCCATCGAAACCACTCTTACTCATGAGCCCTCAAAATCTCTGTCCTCGATCATTTCTTCTATCACCTCGAACGGGGTTGTGTCCGTGCCCTTTGTTTCTCCAATCTCGGTTGATATCAAGCTCTATTTGATCGTGGTTCCCAGTCAATATCCCTTTTAACTTTGTTGACGGGCCTGATTGGATAAACGGACCTTCCCAAATGGTCATCTTCGACCCTAATCTTTGACTGATACCGAATATGCACATCGGCCCAGGTGACAGCTGGATATTTGATAAAGTTATGCTTTAACTGTTGTGAGGCTACCGAACTTCATATGTTTAGCCGTTGAGTGAAGGCCTGAATGGACCAATCATCGGCAACCGGGGGTAGATTCATGCGCTCCATTTAGAATCGAGACACGAATTATCTAAGCATCACATTGTCTTTCTGCTTCACCTTGAAGAGGTTTGACTTCCTAGTCTCGACCTTTATGGCTCCGACGTGTTCTTTGACGAAGGAATCTAGGAGCATGGAAAAAGAATCAATAGAGTTGGGTGGAAAATTATGGTACCATATCATCGCCCCCTTTGATAAGGTCTCGTCGAATTTCTTCAGCAGTACAGATTCAATCGCATCGTTCCCCTTAATTGCGCATGTGTAAGAAGTGACATGCTTGTTGGGGTTGGTAGTTCCATTATACTTGGGAATTTCTGGCATGCGGAATTTCTTTGGAATGGGTTTAGGAGTCGCGATCGGGGGAAAGGGCTTTTGCTCGAACTTTTTTGAGTCCAAACCCTTCAAAATCAGTGGTGCCCTCGGAATTTGATCAAATTTGGAGTTATATGTTTCCACTTTCTTGTCATTTGCTTCAATCTTCTTATCACCCTATTCAAATTAGTTTTCTTAGCTCCTCGAGCATTTTCATGATAGTGCGGTTGGTCCCTGATTTATTCACGTTTGATCTTCCCGGTACTGGTTCGACCCTATGAACAACTTCATGCGATGGCTCGGGCTCGACCCTACTCGGTGCATGATTCTGATTTTTGAGTTGTGCTATTGCAGCTTGTTGAGCCTGCAATATTTTGAATATTATTCGAAGGCTGATTCTGCCTTCTTCGCCACCTCGTGCGTTCTGACTGGCTAATCAAACATCTCTGTGGATGCTATTTTCGAGGTCGACGACCAGATTTGATTAATGGCAATATGGGAACTGACATCCATAGGTTCTTGATGTTTGGCTATAATTCCATATTTTTACTGCATTACTTACCTTAGATTTTGGGGCTTTAATTCTAAACTAAACCATATTTGTGCTTAATTGAGTTTATGTTATAGGTAGGTACGTTGAAGATGAAATTGGGAGCAAAGTAGAGATTTTATGAGTATTTTATACACTACAAGAATGGATTTATGCTTACCTAATTATTGAATATACACTACAACAATAAGTAAAGGGTGCATTACAAAGGAAAATAAAAAGAGACAATGCAAAGAATTGAAAAGTTAAAGAGGCAACGTGAAATGGCAATATTAGGCAGAAAATCAAAGTCCAGCCTTCCAGGCGGCGCGAGACTCACTGCTCGCGTTAGAGATCGCGTCGCATGGCCTGAGGCGAGCTGGAGTGCGCGTTTGAGCTGGTGTCGCACAGTCTGTCGCGAGGTGTTCGCATGTTCCGGGTTTTAAAATTATTCTGTCTCCTTTTTAGTTTTGGACTTGGTTATTTCGTCTTGGCCTTTTTTCTACACATATAAATAGTCATAAAACACCATTTTGAGAGGGGGGGTTTGACCTAAGGAGGCAAGAACACACTAGTAGCAAGGCGGGAAATTCTTCTACGAGTTTTTGACTTCCTTTTTCTTATTTGCATTATTGGTTATGAATTCTAGTACTGTAGTTTTGCATATTATTATGAATTGTTAATTTTTTTATCTAGAGTTTTGATAGAACCTTTTGTAGGATAAATTTTTATTATATTTTTATATAATTGAGTCGTTGGATTTCTCTACTTGTTCAACTACGTGTTGATTGTTGTTGATTTAATAGACATCAATTGACTGTGCATATTTAGTATGTATTGCTTGGAAAAGGGTACATATTTAGGTAGTTATTGAACAACAGCATTCCTAAAGTATGTGAGGAATCAATATGAATGGTTCAAAAGTGGGATTAAGAATAATGAAACCTTGGTGCGATCTTAGTGGGCAGTGAATTAGTGTCAGCTAGCGTAGTGCGGAAGAATATGTCTAGTAAATTGTGGTAGTTGCTCGGAAGAGAATTACGACACTCGAATTACCCACAATTGGTAGAATATACTTAAGAGAAATTTTAGAAGACATAGAGGAAAAGATTCCGAAATTGGAGAAATCATAACTCTAGACCTCCTTAGTCTTGTCTCAAATTTCATCCTTGTTAGTTGATAATTTTATTATTTTATAATAGTTGTTAGTTAATTAGTTATAAATAAATATTATAATCTCTATAATTAGGAAATTGTTTGGACTTGTGTTTCTTAACAATATTGAAAAACTGCAGCTAAGCCTTAGCTCTCTGTGGGATTCGACTCCGGACTTGTAAACCGAATTATATTTGCAATTACCGCTTAATCCTTTTTATAAGGCATAGTTGAGCGTGATCAAATTTTGGCCGTTGCCGGGGAAGTAACGGTGTAGCTGTAGGTGTACATATTTCTAGGTTGCAAGTTTGAAATTTTATTTTTATTTTCTTGTATTTGATTATTTTTTTAAAATTTTTATTTTTGACTTGAGAGATATGGCATCTTGGAATTATGAGAGTTTTGATGTTGGTAAGTCTACTTTTGATCCTCCTTATGCATATTGTGGAGGAAACCACCCATTGTAAAATTATCAAAATATTTTTGAGAGCGAATTATGTGCACCAACTCAATCTTATGCGTGGAATATGTGCAATATGTGTGGTGGTCAAGATGGTTACTTTCATGGTTGTGCTTATATGTCTTATTCTCCCTCAACCCCTTACTTTGATGATTCGTCATTTTCTTGTGAAGTTAATAGGAACAAAGAACTCAGGGATGATGACCTGAAAGAGATCAAGTATATGCTAAAGTGCCTTGTGGAATAAAATAATGAGAAATAACTGCACATACAAAGGCAAGATGCTGATATTCGCAACATGGAGGCACAAGTGAGTCAACTAGTTGAAACATTTAATGCTCTACAAGCCAATATTGTGATAGTAGCCAAGATGAGCATGCATTAGATAACTAAATTGAGGTTCTAATGGAGGAAGTCAGAGTAGAACACCAACAATCTATCCAGCTAGATGTTGAAGATGTCGTTGTTGTAGAAGAGATACTAAAGTCGATCAAGGATATTGAAGATACATATTTAGTTGCTCTAGTGTCGTTGGTGTTGAGAGTGTAAACAATCCCAATGTTCATGTAGTTGAGCGCATTGGTCCACACTCCAAGTATTTTTTTCACATTGTGTTTGGATGATGATATAGAAATAGAGTCATTCGAGCCACTTGAGGAGTCAAGGAATGAGGAACAAGGTGCCTACATTCTGAAATTCTTCTTGCCAGAAAGTCGGAATTACACACCTCATCTAAAGGCCAAGAAGTGCATAATACTATATTGTTTCCTTGGGCCAGTTAGATTCATTCCACCACCCTAGGATAATAATCATAAGCTTAAATCAAAACTTGGGGTTCATTTCATAAGCTCGAGGTGGAGGGGGAAAAACGGGTCATATCGTGCCGCGACGTTAAATCAAGCGCTTGTTGGGAGGCAACCCAACTTTACTTTTTTATTTTATTTGTTTATTTATTATTATTGTATTATTCTTGTAGTGTCTATTTTTGATTTTCTAGGAGCATGGAAAGCAAATCCATTGGAAGGATGAAACAACAAACCAGATGGTTGGAACTAAGTGTGAAGTACCCGCACGAAAGACCAGGCCTGGGAGAAGTCTGAGTACCCCATGAGCTGCTAGTGCTTAGGTCTTTGGCCTACCAGGAAGTTTCTTTTGACCTCTTGTATTTATGAGTGTGCATTGGGGACAATACAAAATTTTAAGTGTGGGGTGAGGAGATTGTATGGGTGACTTTCTATGCTATTTTAATTGTGTTATATTAATTAATTATTTTTTTTTTCAAAAAATAGAAAAGATTGGACTTTTCCCGACGATGGATCTACTATACAGCTTTCTCGAGGGATTTAAGTCTAAAGAGAAAAAAATATTTTCTTTGTAGGTCGTGTAGTAATTCTCCCTTGATTTTTCTTTATATTGCGATTCTTTTCCAAGGGTTTTGTTTGAATCGGGTGTAGTTAGTTTTATTTTTTAAGAGTAGGAGTAGTGTGAGATGAATTGAATTGAAGCAATATCTCTTGACTTTGTTATGTCTTGAGAATAGTGAGTCCTTAAATCATATAATCTTAACTTTGCTTAACTGCTTTGACTAAAGTGTCTTGATGAAACCAATCCTGAGTGAGTTATGTGTCATGTGTGTGTGAGGTTTGTGTGTTATTCTGTGCATTGCATTTGATGTCTAGAATTTGCGCTGTGTGTTTGCAAAGAAAAATAGTAGTTTTGTTTAGTCTTGGAAGTGATATAGGTGTTTCTTTGTTGAGCCAAATATATATAGTTTATCGGCATAATTGTTATGTAACGCAGTTAACCTCTTTGAGCATGTAATCATGTTTCTTTGGTAACCACATTACAAGCCTTACTCCTTTGTTTGAATTAACTATCTATATGAACATTTTAACCTCTCATAAGCACTTGAATTGTTTTGAACTTTGTAAAAGTTAAAGTGTGGGGTGGTTGGTCTTGCTTTTGAGTGAAACTAATGAAATAAGGAGAAATGTGCACTGTTTTAAAAAAATAAGAGTCACTTGAATTGAAGAAAGAAAAAAAATAGTTGTATTACTGGGAAGAATATTCCTTGATAGTGGTGACAATTGATGTAATTGTGCTTAAAGAAGTATGGAATTAATATACATTGATGTAAAGGTGGAGTTATAGTTTGACATAAGTATGGGGTTTAAATGTTAAAGTGTGTGTGTTAAATTGTTTAGGGAGGTGTAGTCACTCTTATATCCAAATGTATCATACCCGACCCACAACCTACATTACAGCCAATTGAAGTCCTACTTGATCCTAGACTGAACGAGCTCGATTAGTAGAGTGGCAAACCACGGACAAGCCTTTGCATCTTTTGTTGCATATGAATGTTATTTCTCAAAGTGAGTGAATTCTTTCTATCTTGAGTTCCTAATTGTTCTTAAATTTTATTGTGTGTGGAACTAATCTCTTTTGTTGTGTGAGGGAACTTGATTCATAAATCAATGTTAATGTCATTGATCGGTATGTTAGACTAAGTGATTGAGTTGTGAATAATGCATGGTACTTGTGAGTCAAATCTTGAGGTGAAGATGTTACACTTTTTTGCTTAGTCTATTTTAAAGACTCTTGGTGTGATGAGTTAGGAGAATTGATTAAAAAAGTCATGTCTATACAAAGTGTAGTTTGATTGCTCGAGGACGAGCAACGTTTAAGTGTGAGATAGTGATGTTTGGCTATAATTTCATATTTTTAGTGCATTACTTACCTTATATTTTGGGGCTTTAATGTTAAACTATACTATATTTGTGCTTAATTGAGCTTATTTTATGGATAGGTACGTTGCAGACGAAACTAAAAGTAAAGTAAAGATTTTATGTTTATTTTATGCACTACAAGAATGAAGTTATGATTACTCAATTATTGGATATACACTATAATAATGAGTAAATGATACTAACAAATGAAGATAAAAAGAGACAATGCAGAGAAATGAAAAGTTGAAAAAGAAGAGACAACGTGAAATGGAAATGTTAGGCAGCAAATCAAAGTCCAGCTTTCAGGCGACGCGAGACTCATTACTCTAAGTTAGAGCTCGCGCCGCGAGGCCTAAGGCGAGTTGGAGCGCGCATTTGATCTAGTGACGCGCGGTCTATCGCGAGGTGTTCGCTTGTTTCGAATATGAAAGTTATTTAATTTTCTTTTTGGTTTTGGACTTGGTTATTTTATCTAGGTCTTTTTCTTATACATATAAATAGTCATTAAACATTATTTTTAGAGAGGGAATTTGACCTAAGGAGGCAAGAACACACTAGGAGCAAGGCGAAAAATTCTTCTACGAGTTTTTCACTTTCTTTTTCCTATTTCCATTAGTGGTTATGAATTCTAGTATTATAGCTTTGCATACTATTATGAATAGCTAATTTGTTATCTAGAGTTTTGATAGAACCTTTTGTAGGATAAATTCTTGTTATGTTTTTATATAATTAAGTTGTGGATTTCTCTACTTGTTCAACTACGTGGTTATTATTATTGATTGAATGACCATCAACTGACTGTGCCTATTTAGTATGTATTTCTTGGAAAAGGATACATATTTAGGTGGTTTGAACAACATCACTCCTGACGCATGTGAGGAATCAATACGGAGGGTTTAAAGGTGGAATTAGGAATAACGAAACCTTGGTGCAATCTTAGTGGTCAGTGAATTAGTGCCAGCTAGCGTAGTTCGGAAGAATATGTCTAGTAAATTGTGGTAGTTACTTGAAAGAGAATTATGACACCCGAAGTACTCACGATTGGTAGAGAATACTTAAGCGAAATTATAGAAGACGTGGCGGAAAAGATTCCGAAAATTGGAAAAATCATAATTCTAGACTTCCTTAGTCTTGTCTCAAATTTCATCCTTGTTAGTTGATAATTTTACTTCTTTATGTAGTTGTTAGTTAATTAGTTAGAAATAAATATTATAATCTCTATAATTAGAAAATTATTTGGACTTGTGTTTCTTAACAATATTGAAAAACTGCAGCTAAGCCTTAGTTTTCTGTGGGATTCGACTCCGCACTTGTAAACCAGATTATATTTGCAACAACCGCTTAATCTTTTTTATAAGGCATAGTTGGGCGTGATCAGTCTGCAACCGGTACTCCCTCGAGTTCAACTGGAGGCACTTTGTTACCTGGGGCGGCTATGTTATCGTTTTCGCCATGAAAACCAAGGCCATTGTCGATATGTGTGGCTGCTGCTTGGGAGTTTGACATGCTGATCTTGGAATCAAAAACGTTAACAAGTTCAAGTGTAAAGCAGTGTGTGTTACGAAAAATTAGCTCCAGGCAATCACTATTATCCTTAGCTCCACGGTGGACGCCAAACTGTTTACCCTTAAAATCAGATAACAATTAAATTTATAAGTGATTTTAAGGATATGTGATTTCACTTGGCACAAACTGAGAAATATAAAAATTGATATTAGAAATTGACTGCAAAGAGAAATAAAGCAAACCGATGTACTGTGCAGCTTCATCCCTCGAGCCAGATCGCCCTCGAATCAACTGAGTGTGCTATTGAAAAGTATGAACTGAACAACAGAGTATGAAAGCTCAATTTTGTGTCGGAACAGAAATCATTAACTAATTCTGAAAGCCCGAATGTACAACTAGTATTAAAGGAATGCTCCCTTGGCAATAGCTCACAAACACACGTATATAAACCGTACCAGGCAAGTTCAATGCGACGAGATTTAATTGAGGAGCCTGTTAGTAAGGAGAATCAATCACAGATATCCCATGTGGAAAACCACTCACCCAACTTTGCGGGTGTATGGGCCAAAAATTATCTTAGTTTATATATGGGCCAAGTCGACATTAGGGAAACCTTTGAAGGCTGCCACGCGTCACCGGTATGATCTCAACAAAGGACAAAGGCGTGGTCGAGGAGTCAACATATGTCTTGGTCGAGGACGGGTACTTTCCTTAACGGAGCAGTAACAACTAGTTTCAGGGATAAGACTTTAAAAAGAACATTCAGCGAATATTCTTGAAAATGTATTATTAGGGTTTTGTGGCCATGTTCCATTATAAATAAAAAGATATGTAATTATAGGAGGGGATTTGACACTCATTGTAAAAAGAACAACACTATGACATTCTCTAAAGATTCTTGCTTTACATACATACAAAATATATCTTTTTCCAGTTCTGATTTTAACTTTTCTCCCCTGATTCAAGAAGAAATCTTTCACTTATCATTGTTAAGAGGAATATCACCGAATTCAAACCTTTTTCTATTACCTTACTTGCATTTATTTACTTAAATGCCATTATATCTCATTTATTTTTAGTGAATGTTGTCTTCTAAGTGAATGTAATAACGGTTGTTATTACATATTTATTAATAACTACGGAACTTGTGATATTTTGTTACGGAATAAACGACCTTTTAGATATTAATATTGGTTAAGATTAACTTTATTTCATGGCATGTCATGTGATAATTTGAGAAAATGATATCCGCTGAGAGATAGTCATGAGTTTTGGCACTACAAATCCCGTATTAGCTTATTCATTATTAGGCATTAAAAATGAGTGATGAAAATGGGAGTCCACGGCCTGAGATATCGACTTGTTGGTTACAGATAATTTGAAGAAAATTGTGGAGTATTATTAAAAGGTAAATGGAGAAAAGATAATATTAGACTCCCGCCAGAAGGGCATAAATAGATGCGATGACAGTGTTATCAACAAAATTTCCATATTAATAAATTAGGTCGCGAATCTTAGAGGTGTTTCTCACAGATCTTTTCTTATCCAAATAATATATTGTGATATTGATCACTATGATTAATGATTAAAATGGTTCGCAAGCAAGGAGTTTCAACTGTATCCACGTCACTTCGAAGCTATTAATTAATATATTCTTTCATATTAAGGGGGAATTTCCTGGATACTGTACAGTGAAGCTGCTTCTAATATTAATTAAGTGTATGATTGTTGCAGTTAGTGGTCCTTCCCTTCTCCGATGCTGTTTCGTACAATTTATAAATTTTAATCAATTTAATCTTCTTCGTAGTATTTGTTTAGTTGAGGGTTCATTGACTTAGGGATGTTGCGAATATCTATTTTCTAAATTATATCTTAAGAAAAAGCAAATAACTCCATGTATCTCAAAACATGCTATCGAAATCCGTTATTCTTTTTCCTTTCTTTAAGTTATTTAAAGGTGAAGAAAAAACATTAAAGAAAGGAAAAAGAATAAGATTAGTAGTACATTAAAATTAAGATGAAGGCAAAACATGGTAGTGAAATTGTTCTTGTATGTACATGAAGGGTGAACAACGTAATACTGTTATGTGTTATATGTTGTTGCTTTGGGGATCACGGGCAATAATAAATGAGGAAGTGTACATGGACTTTTAATATCTAACATCAGCCCCTAAAGTTGGTGTTTACTACTATTCATTACACCATTATAACTTATTATATGGTGTCAAATTAAAGAACCTTAAACATGGATATATAAAGATTACCTTAATCTCGCAAAGTATGAGTAGTGCGTCATGGAAAATAACATTTTGAGTGGGCAAGCTGTTCTTATTGCCTAACCCACTTCGCCATTTTTTTTACTTAAATAATGTTTAATCAATCGAATTAAACCACCATAGGATTCGACGATATAGACTCTGAGTTCTCACCTTGACTCCCTTTTTGGGTGCTTAGGGCAGGAGTCTTGACCGGCATTTTATATTTCTTCCTTTTCTGTCTATTTATTTTCCAAATTCGCTTCCGTGGTCCTTTTTTTTTTCTTTTCTGTTTATGCTTTTTTATTTTAACTATTTAATCAAAATCTTTTGTTGGTTCTCTGCGTTGGCACAAGTTGTTATTGGATGGAGCTGTATTATTTGCCACTCATGCTTTAACTAAAATAGTTCAACAACTAGTAGGAATTCTCTCCAAAGCAGCACTTGGGTCCTACTTTTACCATTCCCCTAGATTTTGGATGATTTGGGAAACCCAAATCTTTCCTCTTTTGGAAAACTTGGATTTCGGTATATATCTTCCTCCATATAATACTCACTTCGGTCCAAAATAAGTAATTTACTGATTGTTTTTATACATATTAAGAAATTCATCTTTTAACATTAATTAATAATGAAATTGACCATATTAATATTTTTGATCTCTTCACATAAATACTACTAACACATACTCTAACATTATTTACTCCAAGGGCAATATAGAAACAAATAATTAATTTATTTTTGAAATTAAAAAATTACTTATTTTGGATCAAAAAAATCAAAACATCATTTATTGTGAACGGGAGGAAGTATATATAGTATTGTTCCACGTTTCCCAAAATTTTACAATAATGGCTCAAGTGTAATTCGCGAGTTGCACGATATCACAGAATCGGCATGCATTATGGTTTGCCAAGTGGTAGGAATGTTAATCATCCACTTACTCCTCTTGATTTCTTTAATTATATTCAAATTTATTAGGATCACCATTGCTCAAATCGGATATTCTTTAATTTAATATATATCATTAAAATGAATTTGTCTTTAAAAGAGGGATTATTTTGCAGAAAGATCCTCACTAGACTAAGTCGAGATAAAAAGATTTCTTCCTTCGAAAGACGAAAAGCTCACAACTAAACTAAAATTAATTTTTTGTATTTTTGTCCTATTTCATATTTTTAGCTTGGTACTGAAAAATTCATTCAAAATTTGGAGTAAGAAATACTTAGGACAGTTTCACTCTTTTCATTTCAGTTTGAGATCGGAGACTTCCACTTAAAGGTCTTCTGGCGTCATCCATCTTTTTGTTTTTTTTTTCCTTGTGGAGGATTTAAGAAATATGCAATCATAACAAAGTGATATCTATTGGCGTAGGGTTTCGAATTCTCTATATCCAATTGTTGGATTTGATTCGAGAATGACCTTTTTTCGCCATCAAATCCTTATTATCCAACCACAAGTTGCCTCTAATGTTTATAGCTTAGTTAGCTAGAGGCTAACTCTGATTCCAAATAAACGAAAATGAATGTGCTCAGCCACTCGATCTTATATAGAAGGATTTGGCAATCAAGTTGTCCACGGACGGTGCCTGTATATTATATTCGAAAATAATAAATGGTTCGGTTAATATAATAAGATATACATCCACGGCAGAGAGGAACAATCATAAATCGAGTCAAAGTAATACACAGTCATTACGTTAGACTAGTATTTAATTAGAAGGAAAGGAGAAGGAAGTTTGTTGCGCCAGTAAAGTGCGAGCAAGCTTAGCAAAAATTATAACGCTTGTTGGGTATTTCATTAGTTTTGCCTAACAAGAACAAAAAGTTTCTTTTTTGTTTTGTATTGTTAATTAAGGACATATAATTCATGTTTTAGTACATATACACAAAACAAATATTAGGTCATTAGGTGGAGTTTGTGGATGATTTTTGGTCCCTTAGACTGAGGAGTCAACTAAGTAAAAAAAAAAAAAAAATTTTAGGAGGTCAAACTTTGGTAAGAGACTTAAAATACTTAAATTAATAAATCTCCAAATATAAGTTGGTTAGGCTGTTAAAGTCTTGGATGACTTGTAAGGTAGGTAAGAAGCAGTCGCATCTCTTCTTTTTCATATACACCATATAATATACTATGGTAAGACTGAAAATGAAGTCTTTGATGCGTACCTAATTCTAAACGTTTCCAAGCAAGTGGTTTTTGTCTAATATTAAACTATTCCATCTTTTTCTTTTTCCCATAAAATAAGGTGTTATTATCTAACTGGCACAAAGTAAAATGCTACTTGTCAGAGGTTGGAGACATCATATATGCCCTGTCATCTGCTCAATTTTTTTTTTAAAGAATAAGATTTGCAAATAGGCCTTCTTGTTGTTCACTACTCTCGAAGAATGAATTTACCATTTTTTCTTGGTGCATCGTCTATACTATTCTTTTTCCACCCTTAAAAGTTAAAACTTATATTTGCTTACGGTATACAGTTAAAATCAGGCCCACTCGATTTTATTAATTGACCGAGATCAGAGAAATGTATCGAAAATCGACCCCGTAATAGATCAGACCGAGACGCGAGGATAAGGTATCGAGTTCGAAATTCGAAGTACCTGTCGAGATCAAGACTAACAAGAATCGAGACCAAACAAGGTAGACATCGAGCAAGACCGAAGATAGCGCAATAACAGAAGGCGAGATATCCGTAACTGGTCGACAATCATGACGAAAATCTCGGAACGGATCAAATCAGATACCGTTATCTAGCTAATCATGGGATTCTCTTCTGTAATTAGAATTGTACCATAAGTAGAATTCTTCTACTATATAAAGGGGAGTTCTAATCATTTGCAAGACACATTACTGTCGCATATCAAAGCAATATAACACTCTCTTTAGCTTATATTATCTTGTTCATCAGTTCATTTTATGTACTTCATTACTATAGTACCAATCAGTTCGAGGACATACTAGCTCGAAGGCTGAACTGTATTTCAACACTGATTTGCTTTACTTTATTGTCAATTTCTGTTATTAATCTTTATATGTATCAATTGGTATTAGGTGAAATCACGTGTCCTTAAAACCACATTATAAGTTTAATTGTTATCTAATTTTAAGGGTAAACAGTTCGACGCCCACCACGGGGATAAAGATAATAATGATTGCTTAATACTGATTTCGATAACACGCACTGCTTTACGCTTGTTCTCGTAAGTGTTTTTGATTTCATGATAAATATGTCAAACTCACAAGCAGCACCTACGCATGGTGACAACAGCCTCAGATTTCACGGGGAAAACAACAATATAGCCGCCCCAAGGATTGAAGTGCCTCAGGTTGACCTCGAGGGAGTACCAATTGCAAATCGTGTCTATGTCAGTTCACATGTCGCCCTAATTGCAAATCTGGGGTTGATCCCAAAGGTAGCGTACGTAGGGAAGTTCGATCACGTGGTCGAGGTACGCAGGGCGGAGAAGATGGTGGAGTCAGCCTTCAACTGATATTTGAAATGTTACAGGATCAACAAGCTGCTATAGCACAACTGCAAAATCAGAACCGTGCACCAAGTGGGGTCGAAACCAAGCCCTCACTAGAAGCTGTTCACAGAGCCGAGCTTGTAACGGAGAGATCGAAAGCTAATGAATCGGGGACAAAACCCCGCCATTATGAAAATGCTTGAGGAGCTCACTGAGCGAATCGAATCAAGGGAAAAGAAGATCGAGGCTAATGACAAAAAGGTAGAAACATACAACTCTCGAGTTGACCAAATACCGGGGGCACCACCGATTCTGAAGGGTTTGGATTCGAAGAAGTTCGTGCAGAAGCCTTTCCCCCAAAGTGCAGCTCTGAAGCCCATCCCGAAAAATTTCCGCATGTCAGAAATTCCCAAGTATAATGGGACCACCGACCCTAATGAGCATGTCACTTCTTATACATGCGCAATAAAGGGGAATGACTTAGAGGATGACGAGATTGAGTCTATTCTGCTAAAAAAATTTAGGGAAACTTTATTGAAGGGGGCGATAATATGGTACCACAATTTGCCACCCAATTCCATCGATTCATTCGCCATGCTTGCAGATTCCTTCGTCAAGGCTCACGTCGGAGCAAAAGTGAAAAAAAAAGACAACAAAATGTTAAGGGAATTTGTATCTCGGTTCCCAATAAAACGCATAGACCTACCATCGGTCATAGGTGATTGGGTTGTTCAATCCTTTACTCAAGGTTTGAACGAATGAAGTACGGTAGCATCACAACAGCTAAAGTAGAATTTAATTGAGTATCCAGCGGTGACCTGGGCTGATGTGCATAATCGGTACCAGTCGAAGATCAGGGTCAAGGACGATCATTTGGGGACCCCTTCCGGTTCCGTTTATCCATACAGGCTCGTCGGTAGAGTTCAAAGAGACATCGACAGAGAACCCCGATCGAACAGAGATCAGTATCAACCGAACGGCAGAGATCATAGGAACAGTGGCCCTGTACGCAATCCCGTTTGAAATGACCAAAGAAATGATCGAGGACAAATCTCCCGAGGTCTCATGAGTAAGAGTGGCTTCAATAAAAATATCGAGCCTATAGAAGCGCCACGACACATCAGGTATTGTATTGGCCATTGGGTGAATCAAAGATACTAGATGGACTAGACCCCTATAGACTAATCCGGCTCAAAGGAACCCTAATCAAATATGCAAATACCGTGGTACTCATAGTCATAGAATCGAAGACTACCGACAGCTAAGGGAGGAGGTAGACCGTCTATTCAACGAGAGTCACCTTCAAGAATTCTTAAGCGACCGAGCTAAAAATCACTTCAGAGACAGGGATGCAAACAGGAAAAACGAACAAGAAGAATCACAACACGTGATTCACATTATCGTTGGTGGGATTGATATCCCGCAGGAACCTGTGTTCAAACGCACCAAGGTGTCGATCACCAGGTAAAAAAAAACTCGAGTCTATGTTCCAGAAGGGACCATGTCTTTCAATAGCGAGGAAGCAGAATGGATCTCACAACCCCACAATGATGCACTGGTAATCTTTATTCTTATGAATAAAATTCAGGTTAAACGTGTTTTAATTGATCGAGGAAGCTCAGCCAATATTATTCGATCAAGAGTTGTGGAGCAACTCGGCCTACAGGATCAGATTGTGCCCGCACCTCGGGTTTTCAATGGCTTCAACATGGAGAGTGAAACTACCAAAGGTGAAATTATCTTGCCAGTCAATGTAGCCGGGACCATTCAGGAAACAAAGTTTAATGTGATCGAGGGCGATATGATATACAACGCCCTACTTGGACGACCTTGGATTCATAGCATAAGGGAGGTCCCCTCAACCCTTCACCAAGTGCTGAAATTCCCAACACCGGATGGAGTAAAAACGGTGTATGGAGAACAACATGTTTCCAAAGATATGTTCGTGGTCGATGAAGTAATACCGATATCGGAGCTTTCATCAATAAGGGGATCAGAGTCAAAAGAAAAGAAGGGGGTCAAATAGCAACCACAGGTACCAGCCTCGACCCAACCGGAGGAACAAGGGGCGGACAAGGATGACGAACATTGGATCCCCCGATCCTTCATAATTCCATATGACTCCGACGCCACAAATTCAACGGTCGAAGAGCTGGAGCAAGTCATACAAATCGATAATATGCCAGAGCGAAAGGTATACCTGGGCACGGGGTTAACCTCCGAGCTCAGGGAAAAACTCATTAAATTCCTTATAGATAATATGGATTGCTTTGCTTGGTCCCGCTTTGATATGACAGGATCCCACTGGAGATCACTACCTATCGATTGAGCTTGGACCTGAAGTTCTGTCCAGTAAAGAAAAAGGGAAGACCCCAGTCCGAGGTTAAACACACATTCATCGTGGACGAGGTAACCAAACTTCTCAAGATAGGGTTCATTCGGGAAGTAAAATATCTTGAGTGGTTATAAAATGTAGTCGTAGTCCCTAAAATTGGCAATAAACTTAGGATGTGTCTATACTATAAGGACCTAAACAAAGCATGCCCTAAAAAAAATTTCCTTTGCCAAATATCAATCGTATGATTGATGCCACGGCCATCCATGAGATTCTCAGTTTTCTCGATGCCTACTGTGGGTACAAACAAATACAGATGAACCAAGAGGACCAGGAAAAGACTTCATTTATCACTAATTACGGCACCTATTGTTATAATGGAATGTCGTTGAGACTAAAAAATGCTGGCGCAACTTACCGACGCCTAGTAAATTGAATGTTCGAAGAACAAATAGGAAAATCAATGGAAGTTTATATTGATAACATGCTAGTTAAGTCCCTACGCACAGAGGACCATTTGAAACACTTGCAGGAGACCTTTGCATACTAAGAAAGTAGAACATGAAGCTCAACCCGGAGAAATGCGCGTTCAGGGTCGACTTGGGGAAGTTCCTCGACTCCATGCTATCAATCGGGGCATCGAGATCAATCCCGATAAAATCAAATCCAACGAAGATATCACGGTAGTGGATAATATTAAGATCGTACAAAGTTTAGCAGGGCGCATAGCCGCCCTAGGACGATTCATTTCGAGGTCCTCATATAGAAGTCACTTGTTCTTCTAACTTCTTAAGAAGAAGAGCAATTTTGCATGGACCCCGGGATTCCAAAAAGCCTTGGAAGAACTAAAATAGTACCTACCGAGCCCACCACTGCTTCACACTTCGAGAGCGGACAAGCAACTCTACTTATACATAGAAGTCTCAGAAATAGCAGTAAGTGGGGTCCTAGTTCGAGAAGAGCAAGGTACGCAATTTTCTGTCTATTATGTTAGTCGAACCTTAGGTGATGTCCCCCAGTATCCGAGGCTTTTTTACAATCAACCTCGAATACTGGGAGGTATCACTCTCGACTGTCGACTTTGTTACAAGGAAAGTACTTCGTGTTAACAAGGTCTCGATGATAAATTTTGTAAGGGACAAACGGTTGAAAGAACCGTGCCCATGTAGGTTACTCGAGCCCTAACATCAAACATGTATGCATGTATAATCATCTATTAAGAGAAGTATTTTTCCTTACCAAATATTTCGTGCCTTAGAAAAATTTTACTTTACAATTTCATAATTTTGATCTATTGTGGAAACAAGCTTAAGGGCCGATCACAACTAAAGTTCGAACAACTAACCCCACACTAGGGGACTACCGTCAGAAAAATCGATGTGATCGAACTACTAAAACCTCGAGATCATAAGACCTTAAAAAGGCAACTCTCGATTTTATAGACCACGTCCACCTCACTCGGGGATTGGGGAATAAGCCCAAGAGGCAAATCCCAAGCTAAAAAAGGCTACGGCCAAATTAACACGGTTCGGAGACGTCCGATTTCCGCTATAAAATAGGCCTTCGAATATTTTCATAAACCAGTTAAAGTCTACTCTCGGCTGAATTACTAAGGGTTTAGATAATATCGACCCTCGAAAACCCTAATGGGTGCAAAATTGTTCGAACTCTCGAACAAATTCTTTATTTCATGATAAGGCATTATGAAACAAAGGGTCTCGATAGTATCGACCCTCAAAAATCCTAATGGGTACAGAATCGTTCGAACTCTCGAACAAATTCCTTGTTTCATGCTAAGGTATAATATATTTTATATGATTAAACAATAAAATTCTCAAGCTGAAAAGGGAGGAAAAGCCATTCTTTTTTACTAAGGTCATATCGGCCTAATTCAAGAGCCTAAAGGGCCATTTTATTTTTTGGTTCGGAAAACCATCCTCACTAAACTAAAACCTAAGGGTCACCCTACTTCGAGTTCGAGCAAGTACTCAATCGATTATAAAAACTACACTAGTCCGGCTTCGATCAAATTGGCTAAGCCTAGAACTTATGAACAAAATTTTCATAAGGCATGAATGAGACAAAAAAAAATTACGAGGCAAAAAATGAAATAAATACAAGTAATAAAGGAAAGAGATCTTTATATATATATTAGAATATTTACAAGGTCTGATCAGGATCCTACACAAAAGATCAAAAGTGAAAAATCCTAAGGTTCCTAATTTTCTCCGGAGGCAGCTTCTTCTCTATCGGGGTCCCCCCGCTCTCGGACCCGCTCTCGCTCCTAGCGTCATCATCATCATCATCGGAGGAGGAGGCCAGTGCCTTAGCATCGACTTTGTGCTCTTTGGCCTTTATTATCTCGTCAGTAAGATTGAAACCTTGAGCATGGATATCTTCGAGGGTTTCCCTTCGAGATTGACACTTGGCGAGCTCGGCAACCTAATGTGCTCGAGTTTGGGAGGCCTCGGCAGTTTCTCTTGCTTGGGATTGAGCAACTTCAGCATCAGACCAGTAGACGGCCACAATTGCATCTGCATCAACTTTAGCCTTTTCAGCTCAGATTTGGCCTTTGCAAGTTCAGCGGCCAACCGAGCCTCGAGATCCTTTATTTTCTTGGTCTGTGCCAAGATCTTCTCCTTTATGCCTTGAAGCTGATTTTCAGTCGACGACAATTGGGCTCGAGCAGCTTCCTTCTCTGAGGCAAGGCGGTCCATATGTTTCTTCCATTCTAAAGTCTCTGCCTTCACTGTTTTGACCCTCTTCACTAAACTTCACGATTATCTCGAGCTTCTGCTGAACCTATGAGATTGAAGTGTTAGCCATTGTTCCCGAACCGATTTCATGAGATTCTAAGATTTTTATTACCTTGTTAATCAGGTCGGTTTGTTCTTTATGAGCCGCGGATAAATCGGCTAGGTCCTTGACCTCTTCTTCTTTCTTCCCACTGAGAAGTTGAGGGGCATTCCTCACCTCGGTAAGCCTTTGAATGTCGGCCTTGTATTGACTCAGCTCAGCTCGATACCTAGAAAATGCTTCATGATGAAGCACCGAGTCCTACATAGACAAAAGAAAGAAATTAGACAAAGAATAAGAATACAAGTATGATATCAATAAGGTAAGTTAAGGCTTACCTGATTCAAGGCTTGTTGTGCCTCATTGAAAAGACATGGAGTCCCCAATTCGTCCATTAGGGCCTAGTCTTCCTCCGTGACCAGACCCCGAAGATAACTGGCCACCCCTATGGGGGAGGCAAAAACTCGTGCATTCTCCGAGATGGAGACGACGATTGTTCGTTTGGTCCCAGGACAGGCGCTAGGGGCCGAGGACTAGTTGGTTAATCTGAAGCTCGAGGAGGTCCCACCTGGATCCTTCCTCGGTATTTCCACATCACTCAGATCGGTGACATCTTCGATCCCGGTAAAATAACCACGAAAGGGGTCTTCCCCTCTGTGGGCTCCTTCTACATCGGGAGTCCTCAAAGATTAGGCCTCCCGAATTGCCAAATGAAGGGAGGTTCGGCGAGTCTCCAATTTCTATTGCCCCAACTGGATCTCTTGGGGCATCCTTTTTGGTAGCCTCGATACTGACCTCCACGGTCGGTTCCGCTACCTCTTTGCCTCGATATGAGACATCTTCAACCTTTTCCGACTCGGGTACTCCACCCGAGTCTCCTCTCGAGGCCCCTTCAGCTCGGGGCAGCATATTTTTGGCTCCTACCGGCTTGGTGGTCTTTTGAGCCTCACTGCTCATCTTTACTCGGGCCACCAGCTCAGAGCCGTCTTCTTCTTCCTCTCTTAGGAGTCGAAGTGTCTCTGCAGGCAAGGCGACGATATCCTTTTTTGGCTATCGAGACACTCTTTTCTTGGGCTCTGGATCCTCGAAAGTTGAGGTCTTTTTCTCTTTGTCTCCTTCACCGACTTCGGGATCGAAACTAAAGTCTCTTCCTCACCGGATGGGGGCCTCATGACTGCATCTTTGCCGAGACCTGCAGGAAGAGAAATTGAGTAAGTATAGGAAGAATGTTTTAATAAAATCATCAAATATATGAGAGGATCTTACCATGATTTTTAGTCTCCCATCGGCTTTTTGATAAATTGTGCCATGCACGCTCAGCATATGTAGAGGTCGAGGCCAGGTCGCTGACCTAGCTCTCGAGGTTAGGAATTGCACCGGGTATCTAAGCGGCCGTTACATCATGGAAAAGGATAATAATGATAAAAAGTAAAGAAACAAAATAACAGATGTGAGCTAATAGTGGGATTGTACTTACGCTTCATATTCCTTTTTTTGGAAAATTGCATCTTATTGGCCGGGATCAGATCAGAAGTCTTCACTCGAACAAACTGACTCATCCAGCCTTGATCTTTGTCTTCATCTATGCTCGAGATCAGCGACTTGGTAGTCCGACGCTGAAATTTTATTAACTCACCTCGATAGAGTCGGGGGGACTGTACAACATGGGCCCAGCGTGAAAGGGTAAGTGTAAACACTCAAAAACCCTTCCACGTGGGTAGTGATATTTTCTTCGGGGGTCGGAATCACCACCTTTTTGCCCTTCCTACTGCAGTCTTTCTTCACCTGCTTAAGGAAGTTCTCAGATATCGAGTGTCACACCTCCTTTTTCCCTACCCCCGGATTGATGAAGGGGTAACAAGGGAGTTTTTCCAATTAAAGTGACATTATTCAGATTTGGGATTTATTTTATTTTTCAGAGTCGCCACCCGAATTTTTTATGGTGTTCCGGGACACCATTTATTTATTGAAATCCCAAACCGAGGAAATTTTGACTCTGTTTTAATTTGTCTGCGCACCAGAAATCCGAGTAAGGAATTCTGTTAACCCGGGAGAAGGTGTTAGGCATTCCCGAGTTCCGTGGTTTTAGCACGGTCGCTTAACTATTAATATTTGGCCTAAATTATCTGATTATTTACATATTTTTAAACCTATTGAGCATTTTAGCTTTTTTCACTTTTTAGCCGCTTTTAATATTTATGGAATTATTTTAATACAAGTCACGATGACGTGCACTTGTTATTTTTTGGACACACTGTAAATGCGCCACATGAAATGCACCCGCAATTTACAACATGTTGATTTTTTATTATTGTTTTGAGTTAGAGTCGGGGACATGAGTTGTCACACCCGAGTGAGATTTACGTATCGTGACCAAGCCACGGGAACCTTACCCATAATCGTGATGATTTAATTATGAGTCTAAAGCAAACTACGATTGTTCATGAGTTATTTTCCTAAATTTAATTTTAGGCTATTGAAGGGCATGAAAATTATGGAAATTGATTGTGGATAAAGTGTAAGATCGGCTATTGAAATTAATGGCTAGTTCAATTATCTTTCTAAGCTAGAATGAATCAGATTAAAAAATGAGCCAGCTTAATTCAATTCTTTACAACGCAACTACTAAGTCCAAAAAGAAGCATGAGATTTATCTGACGGCCCACGCTATTCTTCCATGGCCGCTTAATTCCCTTGGCCCATTCCAATGTCTTATCTTTTTCAATTACCAATCTCCACAGCCCAAATCTATTTCAAATTTAACTAAACAACTCTATAATTAATCAAGACAAAAGTGGCAAACTAGCATGAACTTTATCAAACAAAAATAACAAACAAAATGCCAATCACTCAAAGTTATAGAGAAAGCATAATGTGAATCAATAATGAAAAGTAAAAGTAGAGAGAATGACCTTAATTTTCATTTTTTTTGAAACTCAATTTGAACAAAGGGTATTTGAACAAAGCTTGGATCTAAATCCCGATCAACATGCGGAGAAATTGTTCCCAACTTAGCAGAGGTCGGAACCCATGTCGTCGACCTCGATGGTCCCTCAAACTCGAACAAGAATACCCCGTCGCTCACTGAAACGTAGCAAGGAAGGTTCTGGGATATTTTAAGACTATTTTAAAGCTATTTTTTATCTGCGTTTTGGGCTGAAAATTGTTGGGTTTTGGGTGGCATCTTGCTGAGGTTTTTGGCTCAGTTTGGACGTGTTTGTTGGGCTAGTTCAGGGCTGTCTTGGAGCTGATTTTCAGTGATTAAAGGTGGGGGATTTTGGGGTGTTTTCAGGTGGAAAAGGGGCAGCATTGTAGACCTGTTTTGCAGTTGATTTTTGCTGATTTTCGGGCTGTTTTCGCAGATGGTTTTGCTGCGATTTTGGGGTGATTTTTGCTGGGTTTTGGGGCAAGTTTTAGGTGTTTTTGTAGCTGGTTCGGCGGCTGATTTGCGGTGGTTTTCAGCTGAGTTTTCGATGCTAAAATGGTGGTGTAACTCAGGTGTTATCATGAATTTTTGGGGCTGTTTCGAGGTTGAATTTTAGGCTGTTTTTGGAGATTTAAGGTGGTGGATGCTAGGTGAGAAGAAGTGGTTGGCCGGTGGCCTGGTGGTTGCCTGCGGCGTTTGTGAGAAAGGAGATGAGAGGGGGGTGCGGCCGCTAGAGTTAGGAGGATTAGGGGAGGGGTCCGATCCTCCTTCTGAAGCTGCCCCCTGGTCTCCTCCTAGATTGTGTGTATATACTTGAGTTTTTTTTTTTCTTGGAGAGAAAGAAAACGTGTGGGCCCTCTCTTGAAAGTGACGTGATTCTCAA